>WNWK01043132.1:0-15650 GCA_009830355.1 Cherax destructor
AAAGCAGACAAAAAGGGCAGAGACAGGGAGAAGAGAGCATGTGAATGTATAAGCCCCAGTGGCAACATCAGACCCCATCAACTTCCTAAGGGAAAAATGTAGACTCTCTTCAACATAAATATCAACATATTATAATTATTGGTGATTTCAACCAACTTTGATGACTTTCTTGCAGTGTTTGACCAGAAACTTGTATTTCCCTACTCACATCTCTGCCCTCCATCGACCCATAGTGAGTGTTCTGTAGGAAAGCATAGTAACTACCATTCCATTGGTTATTTTGGGATCATGTTATCACAAGGCTGTCGTTACGACACTGAAGATTCCAAAAAGAACCTGGCTGTAGGAAAGAGGAAACTACCCAGCCCTTTGCTCCGAACTCGCCACCTCCGATTGGAATCTCTTCTTCAAGGTGATGTTGACAGCAAGTAAAGCCTTTACTGAACACACCCGTAATCTCCAACAAGAACACATCCCTCACCTGCAGTATGTGACGAAGCCGCAGATCAGCTGGGGTTCGGCTTTCTTTATCGAGAGGCTGCTGCTGTTGCTAATTACAAGGCTTGGATAACGTATAAGAGGCATCCCACTATCTATAACAGGAACCTGTACAGGCAAGCCTAATGGCAAATGGGAGAAGCCCAAAGTGGGCCATCTGTAGATGGGAGGCTGACACAAAAGAAAGCCGGCATCAGGTAGAGTGGGCTCCAGAACCTGTAGGTTCTTAGCCAAGGACCGACATAGTTATTCACTTGATGAAATTATTCCACCTCTATATCGACAGAAGGGGACCAGTCAGGAGAAAGCTAATCTTTTTGCCGAACACTTTGCTGCCATGATGTGAAAATTCCTGGTCCAGCAAGGGAACTCTCATTGGCTAGCCGCAAGAGCTATGTCAGTGGTGACAATAAGACAGGATAAAATGTATCTTCTTAAATCGCTGGACCAAGAAAGGCTGTGGGCCCAGATAAGTTGAGCCCAAGATTCCTGACCAGTGTCACTCCTGTCAATCACTGGCAAGATTCTTGAGCCAATAATCTCACACAGATGACAGATTTTTTCGACTACCACTTGCATCTTTGTGACCGTCAACATGGCTTCGAAGAGGTTACTCTGCTCCTGTTCTGCTGTTAAACCTCTCCGCTAAGTGGCACCAGACACTGGATGAATCCAAAGTCAACTGCGTAGTAGCACTGGACATTGCTGGTGCTTTCGACCGAGTATGGCACCAGGGACTCTTGGCAAAACTGCAACCACTGGGAATAGCAGTCTCTACACTATGGTTCCTTTAAAGGTATATCTCTAGCGTAGTTTTCAACGAGACAGAGTTAGCAAGACATCCTATTGGTGCAAGTGTTTCACAAGGAAGTGTACTTTGGCCAATGTAATGGAAAGTCTATTTCAATGACTTTTTTTCATCTCATACCAGAAAACCATGCATATGCAGACGACTGTAACATGACATTTACTTATCTAAGAGAGGAAATGCCAACTGCTCCAAATTACAACAATCGCCAGCTTACAGCTATATCAACCTGGAGAAAACGATGGTAGTTCACATTTGCTCCTGAGAAAACGCAAATGACGATTATCTTATGTAGGCACTATGATGGTAATGCTAGGGCAGTGGTAAGAATGAATGGAAGAATGTTCATACCTGGGGTCAAATTTGATATCCTTGGGGTGAAATTTTGACTCCAAACTAACCATGAAGAATCACGTTGTAAATACTGCAAACAAATCGGTCAAGAAAGCTTACAGCACCTCGACCTCCACTGTCGAGCAGTGGAGGTTGCAAGATTCTGTACAGGCACAGGTAGGTTCACACCTTGAGTATGCTCCACTTTATTGGATTGCCTGGACTCTGTCTCATCTGCGACTTCATGACAGAAGAGAATAGAGCAAGTTGGCTCATCTCTCGCCTGGGCCCAGTCTGGATAGTTCTGTCATTTCAGTAGAGCCTTCAACACGACAGGGATGTGGATGACCTTATTGCTATGTACAAGGTTAGTATTGTTAAAGTACCACACTTGTCTCCACCCGAGGGCAGTGAGAAGTGAGTTTCTATACAACAAGACGGGCAGCAAGCAGCAAATACACTCTGAGGTCATTTATTCCTAAGATGATTCGAGTCTGGAACATTTTGTACAGCATAATGACATCAACGAAATAAAGTCATTTGAATAAAAAAAATTTCCCTGGCCCACAGATGTCTTAAATTTTCCCATCGTATTCACTATTTGTATGTCTCAGTAATAACAGAGGTTCTTAAATGACCTGAGGTAGGAACTTTTAAACTAACCCTGTAAAACCCTTGAGTAAATAAGAGAGAGAGAGAAAGGGGAAAGACAGACAGACAGATGGACAAAGACAAAAGGCAGATAGAACAGAAGAACAAAAGAGTCATTGACTTTTCGAACGACTGACTAAATTGTGTATTTAATGACCAAAACATTACCTTGGAACGTAGTTTAATTTATGTATGTTGTAATGTTTGTGCAGGATCATTGTATCTTTAAACAGACTAATGAGACTGAGCAAAATATTTGTTAACCCTTCAGGACTCAAGTACCTGGTAGCTCTCAACTGGAACAGTGGTACAGCACGACCTCTTGTTATGAAGGTAAGTTACATCAGATATTTCTTGCTCAGATTTATAAAATAAGATTTTTTTAAATTTATTTAAGTTGGATGGATATACATAGTAAAGATGTATACCCAGCATATGTAAATATGTATCTGCATGTAAACGGATTAAATTAGTAATAGTGTTAGGAATATATTCTGTAAAAAACCAAGTACTAACGTTTTAGATTAAAAACATATATTTATTTATTAACAAGATTGAGAAGGAGATTAGATAATAGAGAGGCTAGAAATCAAACAAATGCAGTTTTCCAGTGATAAAGTGTATTCTGCACTACACGCATTCAGGGATCACTCTATGACTCCATGTCTCTGCCTACATCATAGTGTTTCTTTTGCAATAAATTTCATTTTCTAGGTATCTTCTCTCTTCCTGATTGACCTTGACCGTGGAACATTTTTTTTAGTATGCAGTAATGCTTAGACCTTTCTCCTTTCGTCATAGATTTTTATTATTGCTAAAGTGCCTTTAGAGACCTCGGAGAACTTTTTAATAATCATGTTTTAAAATATTTTTTCCAGATGCTGGGTATTTTTTAAAATGGTATGACACCATTTATTTGAACTGGATGTATTATTCTGTTAATTTTATTGTTTGTTAATTTTATCATTTATTTCCTGTGTGAATAAGAGCTGAATTACTTACGTGGTCAAAGCGTAGGTCATGAAAACCCTGAATGATCGTCGTCCAGTTTCCCGTTATCTTACCTTGCATGACCTCTTCATACCCACCCTCCAACCTCCACAGATGGGGATGGTGAACCAGGGCAGTAATACACTGCACGCCACACGGCAGTCTGGTGATCAAAAACGACAACACATACACACTCGACAGCCTCGGCGACTACCAGGGCAATTCAGGTGAGCACCGACGCGTAAACCTGCCTCTCGTCCTCCAAAGAATGGGAAGTATAGCAAGTGCAGAGGCGACTTAGTTTTATGGGGTTCAGTTTGGGAAGATGAGATAGATTAAGAAGAGGTTCTGTGGTGGACCGTCATGAAGGATGGGGGAAGAGACGGGTGAACCAGCTGCTGTGAGTTTTGGGTCTCTTATTTTGTTAAGTTGTAAATAGGGTTTTTGTTATGACTTGGATGGCAGCAATGATCGTAAAGGTGTGACTCTCCTCAGGTATCAAAAGGAAAGGACCCTGATTTTTCCCCTTTGGTGAAGAAAAGGAAGTAAGTCTTTGTTGTAAATTACAAGGTTCACTCACATGTTGTGTTATTTTGTTAATTTATATGAAATGCTGTAAATACATACGTCAGAAGTGTTGGCTCCAAGAAAACGAGCGCGAGGTCTAAAGCATAACTCAGTATCCTTGTCCCTGTTTAAAGAAAGTTAGCCTTGTTTTATAATTAGAATTTTTAAAAAAGGAAAACTGAAGACTCTTGTCTGTAGATTTATAATTTCTATAATATAACTGGAGTTAGGTTTCTGGAATTACTCTATTTTAACCTTTTGATATACTTGCCAGACTAGAAGGGGGTCGAAAACTTCCTTGCGTATCAGGGAAAAAATTACGTTGCATTTCTTAAATTCCTTTTAGGGTTGATAAAGTTTTAGGGCCGACTGAACAGAGGAGAACCCGTTTCCCAATTTTTTAATTTTAATCAGGGGAGCACTGAACCCGTGGATTATACAGCGCATTGGGGGGGGTGGAAGGTATTCAGGCTCAATTCAGGGGAAATGGAGCACAGATCCCAATTTAAAAAACCCCTCGCCAGCGTCAAGGAACCTCCCCTTTAGGGTTTGTTTTCCCTCGTAAAACAGAAAATGTATTGGAGCATGGGAGCCAAGATTCCAAGCTGCCGCTTTTTATTATCTCCGAAAGGAAACCTATAAGGGGGTTTCCTTAATTTTGTTTTCCCCCAACTTTTTGATCTTATTTTTTTTATAAATTTAAAAATGCCTCGTCCAATCGACTTCAAATTTTCAACTTTTGGGGTGGTAACGACCAACCCCGGAACAACTGGTATGTTCACGTTTCCAATTACCGAAGTTAGTTGTGCCACCTGAGCGGGTTGTTTATTATGCACCCCACAGGCTGATGCCATCCTGTGGGGGTCACAATTTCAATTTTGATATCTTAAATAAATTCTAGTTTACACTTTTTTCTTTTTTAATGGAATGTCCCTTGAGCAGTCTCAAAAACAGGTTTATTCTTTCTAGGAAAAGGTTCGTATCCGTGTTGTTTAGGATATCTTCCCAGCTTGTTTCATTTGGACTTTTAACATATTCCCATTGTATTTTTTGTTATTGAATTGAATTCTGTGAAGACCCCCTTTTTGTTGGTCAGGGTCCGGGAAACTGTTTGTACCTCTGTTATATTGGGATCTGAGTGTGTCTTTGTTCAGTTATATTCTTCAGATCGTCGTTGTTAGTGAAGATGAGGGCAAGCGTATTTTTTTGTCTAATATTTGCTGGTTTAAGGTAAATTTATGCAGAGATTTAATATCTGTGTGTGTATTTTTCATCTGAGCTGCCTCCTGGGGTGATCTCTGTTTAAATATTATTTGCTACACTTCCATTTTTGGTGTCTCGTTGAAATCCCCAGAAGAAAAATGGTTGGGGCAGGGTTGGGAGATTCTCCAGACGTGGTCAATTTTCAAAAGCTCTTCCGGAATAGCTGGGGGGCATCGGAAGGCTTGTATACAACCACAATGACAAGGTTTTCATTTTAATCTTTACCACCGAAACTACATCGTTTGAAGGCAGGAAGTAGTTTGGAATTAAAGGGGGTGTGGGATTACCAAAATATTATCCCGAGAGCAGAGAAGGGGTTGTTGAGAAGGTTTGAACATGTAGAGAGCATGGAACGAAATAGAATGACTTCGAGAATGTATAAATCTGTAGTGGAGGGGAAAGGGGGGGTGGGGGGTGGGCCCGAAAAAAGGTGGAGGGAGGAGGTAAAAGGTTTTTTTGCGGGGCTTGGGCTTCCCGGAAGCGTGGGGGCGGAGATAGGAGCGAATGGAGACAAATGGTTTTAGGGCTTGAGTGTGTTAGTGTAGGGAAGGTAACATTTATGAAGGGTTTCAGGGAAACCGGGAGGGGACTTGATTCCCGGAGATGGGAAGTACAGTGCCGACACTCTGAAGGAGGGTGTTAATTTGATTTGTAGCTGTGTGCACGCTTCTGGCAAGACAGTGATGGAGTGAGCGATGATGAAAGTTTTTTTTTGTCGGGCCCCCTGCCTTTGGGTGGAAACGGCCGATGTTTAAAAAAAATAAATAAATAAATATATATATATATATATATATATATATATATATATATATATATATATATATATATATATATTTTCCTATATAGGTTGGTAGACAGCAAACCCGGGGGGGGGTACCGTCCTCCCAAGTAGTGTAAAACGAAAGCCTGTAATTTTTTTCATGATGGTAGGATTGTGGTGTTTTTCTTCTATCTCATAAACATGCAAGATTTCAGGTACATCTTGTTACTTCTATTTACAAGGTCACACTAAAATTCAACAAGCATAAAATATACACACCCTCGGGGTTTTTTTTATTTTCTTACTAGTTCTTGTTCTTTTTTCCTTTATCTCCAGGGGGAAGGGGAACAGAATTCTTCCCCCAAGCCATGCGTGTCGAAAGAGGCGACAAAAATGCCGGGAGAAAGGGGGCTAGAAACCCCCTTCTCCTGTATATATTACTAAATGTAAAGGGAAACCTTTTTTCTTTTTTGGGCCACCCTTCGGTGGGAAACGGGCGTTGAAAAAAGGAAAAATATATATATATATATATATATATATATATATATATATATATATATATATATATATATATATATATATATATATATATATATATAAAAAAAAAAAATTTTTTTTTTATATTTTTTGGTATATATACTGTAGTTTGATATGAAAAATCTTACCGCTGCTCATCCAGCCAGGTGTTGAGGCTAAGACAAAATCATAAAAACAATAAAACATTCACACGACTGGGAAAAAAAAAGCTGTGAGCATGGGCATAGAAAATTTTACTAGTGATAATGAACTAAAACCCAAAATTACGTTGTGAGCAGGTGCTGGTGTGAGACACCGGAAGACCTAGTAAAAACGGGATCAATTTTTGGGGGTTTAACAAATGAGAACTCTAAAAGAAGACAAACTACAATGAGACACAGAAACAGGGAATGCAATGTCACAGAGCACAAAAAAATGCTGGAGAAACAGGTATGGGGCCTAAGCAACAACAAACTTGCATGGTGTGGCGTAGTGATTGAAATGTGCTGATCCCGGAAACCCTGGGTTAGGGGAAAAAGCTTTTTAAAAAACCACAAAAGGGTTTTAAAAGTCACTGTGAACAGAAATAAACCCCGAAAATCGTAGAACAAGAATGTGGATGGACGATGTGTGTGTGTGTGTGTGTGTGTGTTTTTGTAATCACCTACTTTTACTCACCTAGTTGTGGCTGCAGGGTCAAGCCAGCTCCTGCCCCCCGAATCTTCACTGGTCGCTACTAGCCCTCTTCCTGCTCCATGAGCTTTATCATACCTCTTATTAAAGCTATGTATGAATCCTGCCCCCACTACATCACTTCTCAGACTATTCCACTTCCTGACAACCTGTGACTGAAGAAATATTTCCTAACATCCCTGGATTCATTTGAGTCTTCAACTTCCAATTGTGTCCCCTTGTTGCTGTGTCCCATCTCTAGAACATTCTGTCTCTGTCCACCTTGTCAATTTCCCCCCAGTATTTTATGTCGTCATCATCTCCCCCATTATCCTGTCCTCCAGTGTCGTCAGGTCGTTTTCCCCTAAATCAAATCTCTTCTCATAGGGCATGATCCTTAGCCAGGGACTAGTCTTGTTGAAAATTTTTGCACTTTCTCAAATTTTCCCTTTTCATGCTTGGCTATTTTTTTCCAAGCTGGTGCTGATACCCAATATAGGCCTGAAATACACGGTGTACAGGGTCCTGAACGATTCCTTATTGAGATGTCTGAATGCTATTCTTAGGTTTGCTAGGCGCCCATATGCTGTAGCAGTTATTTGGTTGATGTACGCCTCAGGAGATGTGCCCAGTGTTATACTTCCCCTAAGATCCTTTTCCTTGAGTGAGGTTTGTAGTCTTTGGCCCCCTCGACTTACCCGTCTCGGTCTTCTTTGTCCTTTCCAATCTTCATAACTTGGCCTTGGGGGGTTGAACTCCAGGCCTGCAGCCTGCCCAGATCCCTTTTAGTTCTGCCGGGTTTTTTTATTGAATTCTTCTCATCAACTTCACATCATCTGCAAACAGGACACCTCTGAGTTTATTCCTTCCGTCATGTCGTTCACAAATCCCAAAAGAGCAACGGTCTTAGGACTGACCCACTGTCGTCACAAGCGACCACTCTGACACCTCGTCACTACCATGATCGCTGATGTCTTCCCGACAGGATTCCCCGATCCATTGCAGTGCCTTCCCCGTTATACCCCGGGAGTTGCCCAGTTTCAATGGATGTGTTTAAAAATTATTTTAGTGGACAACACCATCTCCTTCCTCTCTAAGGACCCACGGAGAAATGTTGTCTGTCCCACCGCCTCTGAGGTATCAAGTTACACAGCAGCTTCTTCACCTCCAACTCAGTTTGGGTTTTCAACCAGCACTTGTTGGTGTTTTCCCTTGTTGGTGTACCTCCTTATTCTGACTTCCAGAAACCCTTCCTGTATCCACTGAAAATTTCTTCTTTAAACTCATGTTGTGTTCCTCACATACTTTTTGGATGTTTCATGTGAACTCCCCCCCTTTCCCTTTCCTCAGCCTGATTACCTGGCCCTTGACTTTGTTTACTTCCTGATGTGGCTATCACCAGCTTCGCTCAGACTTGATTTTTGATGTTTGTCTTTTTCTATTGTCGCTGAGCCTCCCTTATCTGTGCATATTCGTTTCTGGCTCTTCGGCTAATCTCTTTTTTTTCCCTGGGTCCTTTGTTGCTGTTTTTTTCCATTCTCTGTCCCCAAATTGTGTGTGTGTGTTTTTTTATTTGTACTTTCTATTTGTACTCACTTATTTGTGGATGCTGGGATCGATTCATAGTTCTCTGGTCGCACATCTTCGCTGGTCGCTACTAGATGGACTTTCTGCCTGCCCCAAGTCTTTATCTTCTTCTTCTTAAAGCTGTGTATGGACCCTGCCCCCACTATATCACTCTTCAGATTTTCCACTTCCTGACAACTCTATCGCTGAAGTAATGCATCCTAACATCCCTGTAACTCTTCTGAGATTTCAAGTTGAGCCCCCTGTTGTTGTGTGTCATTTTGAAACTTTTTCCCCTTTTTGTGTCAATTCCTCTCAGAATTTTCTATTTGTTATCATGTCTCCCCCTATCCCTCCTGTCCTTCAGTTTCACAGGTTTATTTCCCCCTTTAAACCCCTTTTTTGTAGGCTTTGCCCCTTAGCTCCGGTACTAGTCTTTTTGCAAGACTAGTGTTTAAGGGGTTGGTGCCATACTGGTGCTGCATACTCAAATATGGGCCCCGGTTTTACGGTGTTTTGTCTTGGATGACTCCCCCTAATGTGTCGAAACGCTATTCTTAGGTTTGCCAGGCGCCCAAAGTTAAAAAGTTATTTGGTTGATGTGCCCTCAGGGTAGCGCTCGCATTTCTCAGGAAATAGTGAGGTTTGAAGTTTTTGGCCCACTAGCGTGTACTTCTTGCGGTTTTTTTGACCTTCCCAAATCTTCATGACTTTGCACTTGGTGGGGTTAAATTTCAGGACCCAATTTTTAGGCAAGTTTAGCCTGCCTAGACCCCTTTTGTATCCCCGATCCTTGTCCGATTAAATTCTCTGCATTAGCTTCACATCGTTTGTAAACGGGGACACCCGAATCTACCCCTTCCTTCGTCATTCATATAAAGAAACAGCCCCGGGCCCCTGAACGGGTCATTCCGTCAGCTCTCCTCCACCCTTTCCCCCAGCCTGATTACCTGCTCCTTGACTTTTTTTTCCCCTGACGTACCCAGGTTGCAACCTTTTGGTCGAAGGTTTCATGCTATGTCATTCTCATATTTCCGCTATGCGTCTCTACTTATCCACGCATATTCGTTTCTGGCTCTTCGGCCCCCTGCCCATCAAATGTTGGGTTTAGTTGTAGGAGCGCTTTGTGAATAATCCACCCAGGCCTTGCTGTGTTGTAATAGTAGTAGTAATAGAAGTAGTAGTAGCATTAATAGTAATAGCAGAAAAAAGTAGTAGTAGTAGTAAATGGTAAATAACAAAAGTAGTAATAAGAAAAGGTAGTATTAGTGTTAGTAGTAGTAATATAACATTATTAGTGAAGAAGAAGTAGTAGCCGTAGTAGTAGTAGTAGTGGTAGTAATAATAATAATATTAGTAGTAGTAGTAAAAGTAGTAGTAGAGAAGCAGAAGCAGCAGTAAAATTGGGTGAGATAACTATGTTATTATTCCTTTACAGGAGATTATCTGACGGGAAGTGTTGGGGGGGGTTCTGTGGTTTGGCAGCACCCCTGACTATTGTTGGTGGGGTAACCCCCCTCTACAACAAATGTAAGTTAAAACCTGGGTCACACTGGCAACCGGGGAAATCAAAATCAATTCCGGGGTAATCAGGACCCCCCTTGTCCCCATATCTCCCCTGTTCATCGTTAACCAGGTTATGCATTAGGGAAAAAGAATGCCATAAGTCATAAGGTTAAGCCTTTTTCACCGGGTCACTCCATAGATAAAAGTCATGCCCTAGGATTCAGGTCATATCCTAGGTCACAA
Organism: Cherax destructor; assembly: GCA_009830355.1. Classification (NCBI taxonomy): domain Eukaryota; kingdom Metazoa; phylum Arthropoda; class Malacostraca; order Decapoda; family Parastacidae; genus Cherax; species Cherax destructor. The sequence goes on from WNWK01043132.1 coordinate 10,374, forward strand.
TTTCGGTCCCAGATCACGCTTTAAACGGGGGTCACTACGTCAAGCCAAAGTCCCAGTTCGTGCTCTAGATCATCTGGAAATCCCCTGGGTCACGAGTTACCCGTGAAAAGACCCCCGTCCCTACAGCCAGCAAATTCACAATCCTGAAAACCCGCCCAATGGGATCACAATGTATCCTTGGAAGAATGACAAGCTTTTAGCATGGGACTATACCTGTTTTCGACTCTAGTTGACACCTACACCCCACAGCATTGGGAAACAGGGAGGTGTTTTGGGATCACAAAAAGGGGTACAAGATCAGCACTTTAAAAAAAATGATCAGTATCTTTGTCTCAGTCGTTGGAGATCCGGGGATCAGGGGAAAAGAATGCAACACATTCCTAAAAGAACTGGGACTCTTGACTCTACAGGGGCCCCAAAGGGCGAAACTTTCATGTTCCAGCGCCTTTTTTGGCCATCCAGGGGGAAAATGCTTCGATACTTGACTCACGCCCAATTCGAGGAACTAGAGTAATTCATAATTTTTATATGTTGTACTACTGTATTAATGTTTGTACCGTTTAAATAAATAATCCCTCACCAAAAAATATATTTATTTGATGCATAAAAGAGTGGTAGGAGAAGACTAGTGCTTAGGTAGATTCAAAAAAAGGGACTCTAGACTCTTCCTAGAAGACACTTTATTACTTCCCGGGGCCCAAAGGGTACCCCTATAAGGACTAGAGGGGGCCCCCAATATATATATATATATATATATATATATATATATATATATATATATATATATATATATATATATATATATATATATATTATGATATTTTATTACATAATATAGTAAAAAAAGATTTAAGAGATACTTTTTAATAAAGATGGCATATACAGTACAAGAGGGGTGAAGATACATGTCTAGTACATATTTTACATGTTTGTCACTGATTATAATGGAAAAACTCATCCAGTTCCTCAGGCGGGGCGCGTGCCCAAAATACAGCAGCATTACCCCCCGAAAAGCAGTACTGAGTCGCAGGAACAGAAAACTAGCTGCCCCCGGGGTCCCCAGTTACCCTGTTGAGTCTTTTTCCTAGCTCCTTGAGGAACAGACACTCTTTCCTCATGAGCCAAGTGTCTCCGAGCCTATGGGGAAAAAACATATAATATGGGCAAGTTCTCCATATTTTTCGACTTTTTGGGGCTTGAAGGTGGCAGCTGCCCTCCCTTTCCCCCCTGGTGTATTGGAGATAGGGATCAGCCAAGGAGATGCCCTGTGTAGTCCCCCCCTTTCTTGCCGTCTGTCCAGGCGAAGGGTGATACCATCTGGTGCTTTTTGGGGCCACGACTGTAGTTGGGGTGGCTTCCTTCTGCTGGGCATCCGGCTGTTGTGAGGCTCCTCTTGATAATGTCATTAACCTCTTCATGTCTTGCAATCTTTCCCTCGGATTTACGAAAAAGCCCATGGTACCCGAATCGGTCTGCTGCTTCCTGCCACAAATACCCCTGTTTTCCCGGGAAAAAGGGCGGCAAGTCAAAGGGCAACACCAAGGGGGAGGGTTTTGGGGGCGAGGGCGTCCCAAAGGCTGGAGTTGGGAAAGCCAACAGAAAGCCCCCCTGCATGAGGAGCTCTCACTGCCAGGAGGCGGGCCAACCCTTTCCCCTGACCCCTCTGAAGCAGCGAGGCTATATTCTCTATTATTGGGCTATCCCCGGGAACTGTTTGTAGTTGTTGGGGGGGCAGGCCTGGTTTCAGAGCTCGTTAGATAATCCCAGATCCTCCCTCAAAGAACGTTTGGTCATGGATTAATCTTGTCCCTAAGATGTTCAGGGGGAATTGCTGCTACAAGCCCTCTGGATGCAAAGCATGAACGGAAAGCAGGTGGGGAATCTGAGATGACTTGGGCACCTGCCTCCTAGTCGACTGGGAGGGCTTGGGCCCACTGCCCTCTTCTAGAGTAAGATTAAGTACTTTAGTAAAGATCTGCCTCAGGATACTGTCATATTCGTGCAGTATAGGGTTATATATATATATATATATATTTTTTTTTTTTGTCTTCCGATTAGGTAAAACTTGCGATTTTGGCTTAAATAGCAACGCCTTCTTGCCATATAAGACAAGTGAAAATTTGTGTATGCAAAATTTCCCAAAATCATTCTGAAATAACAAAAAATATATTTCATTGTGTTTGTTTATTATTAAATTAATGTTAAGTATCTAAAATATATTTTTGGGTTAGGAAAAAATAAATTGCGCTTGTTGTAAAAAGGTTAGGTGGGTTTTTCAAAGTTTCTCTTGGTACAAAATTAAAAATTTTTTACATTAACATAAATTAAAAAATATATCTTTAAACGTATAAGAGAAAATTTTAGAAAGGACTTAATTTTAGATGAGTTTTTGCTAATTGACCAGTTTTACCTAATCGGCACACATATATACATATATATATATATATATATATATATATATATATATATATATATATATATATATATATATATATATATATATATATATATATATATATATATATATATATATATATATATAACACCCAACACCATATGATATTGTCAATAAAAATAAATGAACTTATTTAAAATTTTTCCCTGATTATTTCTCGAAAAACTTTTTGACGGGTGATAGTCCTCAGGGGGGAAGTAGTTACCTCAGGCCCGTGATGGTCTGGGCCCGGGACCCAGACATGCGCAATGGTGGGGTATATTACCAGTGTGTTGTGGAGAATATGTTACCAGATTGTCTTGTTTGTATGTGTGTGTGTGTTTTTTAATTACCTATTTGCAATTACCTGTTTGTGGTATTGGAGCCCCATCTTCAGTACTCTTTTCATTAATAATTATTTTAAAATTTTTTCGTTGAACATTTCCTAATTCCTGCTTCAATGCATTCCACTGAGCAACCACCAATTTGAGAATAAAAATTTCTACTACTGTACTTTCCACTCTTTTTTTTTTGTTAATTTGTAGCTCTGATTTTTCGTTATCCTTGTTTTGGGGATAAAGGATTTTTTTCCTACTTTATCAAATACCTTAGAATCTTTAATGTTTATCGTACTTCTTCTTAAAGCTATGTATGAATCCTGCCTCCATTTTTCCCTCTCCATTGTTCCATTTCCTGACAACTCTAAGTCTCAAAAATACTTCATAACATCCCGACTATCGGCTTTTTTTCCCGTTGTTCGCCTTGTTCCCTGTGCCCCACTCAAACATTCTGGCTCTGTCTACCATGTCAATTCCTTTCTTTTTTTATACATCGTTATCATGTTCTCCCAATCCCTCCTGTCCCCCAGTGTGGTCAGGTTTTTCCCTTTTAACGTCACCTCTAGGACATATCCCTTAGCACTAAGGCTAGTCTTGTTGCAAACTTTTTATTATGCGGGATTCTTCATTGTTATTAATGTTTATGAAAATTTTGGCGAGGTGAAAAGTGTTCCATAAATAGTGTCAGTGGAGGGGGATTGCTGAAACGGACATTTTTAAACCCTGGTCAGTGAGTGGACAAGAGAGAGAGGAGGGTGTGAGGCAGCGTCAGGGGACCAGGGGTTAGAGCAAGGCGTCATGGTGTTTTGTTTAAATATGATTGTTTTTTTGGGTAAATTTTAGGCCATAGGATGTTTTTATTTTGTTTGTATCCCTGATATTTTTTGTAAAAACAGGTGAAGTATTTTTCCTACAGGCTCGGCCGGCAGATGGATGGGGGGCATGGAACACAAGCATATGGCCTAAAACTTACCAAAAATTTCACCCCGATATTTAGCCAAACACCATAACACCTTGATCCCAAACACTGCCCCCCGCACTGCCCCACACCTCCCTTTTCTCCTCTCCACTAGTCTGACCAGGTCTAATCATATTCGATTTAGAAAAATCCCCCTCAACTGACACTATTCATAAATTTTTTACCCACCAAAATTTTTTTTATAAACATTATTATAAAATGCGAATCTTGCATAACTTTTTTACTTTCTCCAAAATCTTGAGGTGTTTGACCAGGGTGCGTTCCATACTGGTGCCTGATGTAAAAAACAGTGTCGGGAAAGACTCCTTAGATGTCGAAACGCATTTTTAGGTTTATCAGGTACCCATGTTGCGGCGGGTTTTTTGATTGATGTGTACCTCAAATGTGTACGGGATGGTCACCAAATCCTTTTCCTTAGTAGTTTTGTAACCTCTGACACCTAAAACTGTACTCCGTCTCTGGTCTTTTTTTCTTTCCCCCCAAAATTCTGACCCCTTGGGGGGGTTTAAAAACAGGGGTCATTTGTGGGAAGGGTTGCAGCCCGTCCAGATACCCTTGAGCCTTACCTGATTCTATCTGCTTGTATTCTCTTTGTTTCCCTGTTGCGAACAGCGCCACCCTTTTAATATATCCCATCCGCCATGTCATTTAAAATACAAGAAAAGCTTCGTCCAGGACTGACCCCTGTGGAACCTGACTCGACACAAGCGCTTTTTTTTCCCAAGTATTCCCCGATCCATTGCCGTTATTTCCCCAAATATTCCGCCTGCTCCTCTAGCTTTTCGACAATCTCATGTGGTACTGTGTCGAAATTCTCCTCCCCAAAAGAATCAATCTACCCATCCCCCCTGTCTTAAGGGTTACCTTGTTGTAAATTTCAGTAGGTTCGTGGCTAAGGATTTCCCCTTTCCCAAGCCGTCATGGTTGTCATGGGGGTTCCTTTTTACGTGCTCCACCACTCTTCTCCCGATAATCATCTCCCTGACTTTTCATGCAATGCACGTCAGTTACATGCATTGGCTGCAGTGACATGCACTGGTTTGAGTTTAATGCTGCCTGTCTGTCTCCCCTTCCTTTAAAAAATTTGGGGCCGTATTTGCTGTCTTCCACACCTCAGGCAGATGTTCTTTTTTGGGTAGATTTGTTGAAGATGATGTTATCCCAAAATAGTTTAGTCCTTCTCGTATTGAAACTCAGGAAGTGGCCTGCGCCAGGTGCCCTTCATGTGATATATCCCCTGTCTGAACTGCTCAGCGGGAAAATGAGTTTTATCCTTTTCCTTCCTTCTTTTGTGGCCCCTTTTGGCCACCCGACTTTTGTGCCCACCATCTATCTGTTACTCTCTCATACTCTTGTCTTGGTCTCCTGTTGTTCGGTGGTCGGTGCATCCCGTTATCATCACTTTTTGATACCCGATCTGAAATGATCCTACTTTTAGTCATCTGCTTTTTCCCCTGCCCAATCCTCCCATCTCCTAAAAAACCATTGGTTTTGATGAGCAGTACAACTCCGTCTTCCCCTTTTGT
>WNWK01043133.1:0-15650 GCA_009830355.1 Cherax destructor
GGTTAAGAACAAGCCCCTGGAATGGATTATGTTCGATTCGTGCATACCAGTCAATATATGCAGTGTATTCATATCATTTACATCATCTGTCGTTTGGTAACGGCACTTGAACAGCATTCTGAAACGAATTAATTATGAAAACCAGGGTACCACTGTGTATAGGGTTACTGACAATGCCGCCGCCTCTGCTGCCGCCTTTCCCACCACTATGTAAGGCTTATACTCCCAGTGGCCCTTATACACCCAACAACAACAATACAACACTACTCGTGACATACATAATGACATATTTTATTCATTCTAGAGAATATGTCATGTTTCTATGTTATTAATATTGTTTATTATGTCATATTAGATGAATTGTAATAGATAAATAAGCCGTAGAGTTAATATATCATATTGAAGCATATTGTCTTTTTTCCAAACAATAAACTCGACTCCCTCTCCCCTCCTCCCCATCTGCCATACACCAAGAGTCTTCACTAAAGGTAAGTGTGATGTTGTTAAATGTTCATTTATACCTTTTATTACTGCTTTATATTTATTTGTCATTATTTTCTGCATGTAAATCTATAAGATAAAAAAAAAATTTTTTTTATTAATATGTACTTCTTGGTGTCTGAAATGGATTAATTGGATTTATATATTATTCCTTATGGGGAAAATGGTTTCAGTTTTCATTAATTTCACATTTCGTCAGACTCTCTGGAACGGATTAATCACGAAAACCGAGGGTCCACTGTATCTACCATCCTACTTATGACCTGCGCAACATTCGACTACTTGACTTCTGACCATGCTTCTGGCAGCAGGGCTGCCAAATGCATACCGCACTTTCTTATGTTCATAAAAGGACACAAATTCAACTAATGTGACATTGTGGCAACGTCTGGCTCTCCATAAGCAGTATAATGTGATCCTTTAGTGACAACATTTCGCCCACGCAAGTAGAGGTAGTATTAGTAGTTATACATGCAGTGCAAAGTCAGCTGGTACATGAGAACTTAAGAACATAAGAATATAAGAAAAGAGGAACACTGCAGTATCTTTTGGCCCATACTGGGCAGGTTCTTCACAAATCCAACCCACTAATAGAATATTTGCCCAACCCACTTTAGTTCTACCCTATCAATAACCTCTAATAAATCCACTAACTCCCAGGTAGTAAGTTGGTAGACAGCAACCGCCCCGGGAGGTACTACCGTCCTACCAAGTGAGTATAAAGTGAAAGCCTGTAATTGTTTTACATGATGGTAGGATTGCTGGTGTCTTTTTTTCTGTCTCATAAACATCCAATATATCTGAAATACGTAGGGAGACACTGGTCAGAGAAATAGCAAACATCGAACTAAAACTAAAGGAATCTTACAGGAATCGAGAAATGCGGAAAGAACTAAAAGCCATAAATGAAATTGAAAGATACCCAAAGTACAGTGGTACCTCGACTTACAATGGTCCCCAAAAGCACCCTTTTATGTAAGTTTATTTTTTTAAATGCTTTTGTAAGTGTAATTTTGGGGGTCTAAAAGGACTAGTCTATTTTACATCATTCCTTATGGGGATAAATTCGTTTGGTAATGGCACTTGAACAGCATTCTGGAATGAAAAAATATCGTAAGTCGAGGTACCACTGTATTTCTTTTCCTATGCCCAAATCAAAGTCGAGAACAACATCCAGTGTTGGGCCCCTACTTAAACAGGATGGGTCCTACACAGATGACAGCAAGGAAATAAGTGAGCTACTAAAGACCCAGTACGACTAGCTTCTAGTGAGCCGCTAACCAGACTGAGAGTCGAAGACCTAAATTAATTTTTTATGAGAGTGCCACAGAACTTGGTAGATACAAGCCTATCTGACATTATCCTGACGCCAAATGACTTCGAAAAGGCGATAAATGACATGCCCATGCACTCCACCCCAGGCCCAGACTCATGGAACTCCGTGTTCATCAAGAACTGCAAGAAGCACCTATCACGTGCTTTTAACATCCTATGGAGAGGGAGCATGGACACTGGCATCATCCCCGCAGTTACTAAAAACAACAGACATAGCCCCACTCCACAAGGGGGCAGTAAAGCATTGGCAAAGAACTACAGACCAATAGCGCTAATGTCCCATATCATAAAAATCTTTGAAAGGGTTCTAAGAAGCAAGATTGCCACTCATGTAGATACCCATTAATTACACAACCCAGGGCAGCATGGGTTTAGAGCAGGTCGCTCCTGTTTGTCCCAATTACTGGACCACTACGACAAGGTTCTGGATGCTCTAGAAGACAAACAGAATGCAGATGTTACATACACAGACTTTGCAAAAGCCTTTGACAAGTGTGACCATGATGTAATAGCACACAAGATGCATGATAAAGGAATAACAGGGAAAAGTTGCCAGATGGATCTATAATTTCCTAACAAATAGAACACAAAGAGTAGTAGTCAACAGAGTAAAGTCTGAGGCAGCTATGGTGAAAAGCTCTGTTCCACAAGGCACAGTACTTGCTCCCATCTTGTTCCTCATCCTCATATGGGACAAAGACAGGGATATAAACCACAGTGCCATGTCTTCCTTTCCAGATGACACCCGAATCTGCATGACAGTGTCCACCATTGAAAACTCTGCAAGACTCCAGGTAGACATCAACCAAATCTTTAAATGGGCTGCAGAAAACAATATGAAGTTCAGTGATGAGAAATTTAAATTCTTCGATATGGAAAACGTGAGGAAATAAAAATTTAATTGGAATATAAAACAAATTCCAACAACACAGTAGAGCGAAAAACTAATGTCAAAGACCTGGGAGTGATCATGTCAGGATCATGTCAGGGTAAGGTAGCTGTCAAAATGACATATACCATTACTCACCACCCTCACTGCTGTCAACCTGTCAACACAAAAGGGGACCCATGTCTTCTTCCCCACAACCTCCTTCCTAGCTTCCTTTCTTCCTTCTTTCCTTTCTTACTTATTTCCTTCCTTCCTTCCTCTCATCTCTTCCTTCCTGCCTTCCTTTCTTCCTTCATTCCTTTCTTTTTTCTTCCTTACTTCTTTTGTTCCTTCCTCTCATCTCTCCTTTCTTTTTTTCTTTCTTCCTTTCTTCTTTCCTTCCTTCCTCTCATCTCTTCTTTCCTTCCTTCCTTTCATCTCTTCTTTCCTTCCTTTCATCTCTTCCTTCCTTCCTTACTTTCTTTCTTCCTTCCTTCCTTCTCTCTGGTATCCTGGGCATTGCTTTCGGTCACAAACTCCTCAAAACCATGAAGTTTATCTTCAAAGACACTTCCATCTGTGTTAGAACTATCACAGGGAAAGAGAAGCCTACCAGCTTTCTCCCACTTGATTTGAGGCCGCTAGAATTTATGCGTTTTAATACGTCCGAAACAGTGGCTCGTAAGATGTATATATACGACCAAAACAGTCAAAGGGTTAATGGTGGCCTGCCCTCAAACCTTCATTAAGCAAAAATTGTGATCAATTCAATATAATTAGGTACAGTGGACCCCCGCCTAACGAGCAAAATTCATTCCAGAAGCCTGCTCAAGTGCCATTACCGAACGAATTTACTTCCTTTAGAAATAATGTCACGTAGGTTAGTCTATTTTAGACCCTCAACAATACACTTCCACAAGCACCTACAATATTTTACTTACATAATTGTACGATTTCCGGGGTGCTTGTTAGGTGGGGGTCCACTGTATTTATTTTACTTAATTGCATCAATACATGTTGGGTCCTATAGCCCCATAACACCCCCACCTCCAGACGAAGTCTCACCAAAGCTAGCCGTGTCCCTCAGGATACGGCTAGTAAAAAACAGTATCTTAGTGCCATTACCGAACGAATTTAATTCCTTTAGAAATAATGTCACGTAGGTTAGTCTATTTTAGACCCCCAACAATACACTTCCACAAGCACCTACAATATTTTACTTACATAATTGTATGATTTCCGGGGTGCTTGTTAGGTGGGGGTCCACTGTATTTATTTTACTTAATTGCATCAATACATGTTGGGTCCTATAGCCCCATAACACCCCCACCTCCAGACGAAGTCTCACCAAAGCTAGCCGTGTCCCTCAGGATACAGCTAGTAAAAAACAGTATCTTAGCCTGAAGGTGGTAGTAACACTACTAGAAGTTTTACATTACCCAGCACCATAATTACTCTTCACTTTACTGTTATTTACAACAAGGTGACATACAACATGGCAATCTACAAATTTTCATGGCTCCACTGAACCTTCCCAGATTATACCATATCCACATACTGAAAGGTGTAACCATTAACTACTTTAGTGGTTACTAAACATAATACATTTTTACAATTCAATGACTGCACACAATGCCCACTCTGAAAGCCAACACCGACAGTCCTGTGCCTCCACTGCAGCAATCCAGCAGGCAACTGGTACTCCAGGATGGCATCTTCCTGATCAGGAGATGAGAGTAGAGCCAAACCCAGAGCAGTCAGGTATACACCAGGCAGAAGCAAAAACATGTCAAGGTGTCTCTCACATGGTGGCCGAACCAAACAGTGAGACTTTCCAGTCAACACTCAAGATCCTTAAAATGGTCAGGCACTTATGCCCATCTTCCGAGGACCTCACTCCATACAGATCCTCCAACCTTGTAAGGGGGAACTGCCACAGTACATGGAGGGGATCCACGGGACCACACAGGCAAATCGTTGGACTGTTTTGTACTTAGAGCACACCAAGACACAAATATACAACATATCTTCCTGGACTTCTCTAGTCACCGAAGGTTGTCAACCTCTGCCTTAACTCACAAATGTGCACCCCCTGACTCTCTTCACTTGCCCGGCTCCAACCCATCTCCTTCACAGTCGGCTGGCTGGTAGGGAGCACTCAGGCCCACCAAGAGTTCACTGCAAAAACAACAAGGTCAGCACAAAACAAACACTATGTACAAAGCATGCACCATGTATCTACATGAAACATCTGGAAAGAACATCAGCAATCACGTTCTCTGAGCATTTTATAAACATGTACAGTGGACCCCCGAGTATCGTAAATAATCCGTTCCAGGAGCTATTACTTAACACAAAGTTTACGAAATTCGAACCATTATTTCCCATAAGAAATAATGTATATACAATTAATCCGTTCCACAAAAAAATATTCATACAAAATAATCAAAAACAATATATATATATACATTTACTTACCTTTGTTGAAGAGTTGCAGGCATCTGGAAGGTAGGGTTGATGACAGGGGCAGGGTGTTAGTGGTTGGAAGGAGAATCCCCCTCCAAAAGGACTTCAGGTAACAAGTCCCTCTCTGGGGTTACTTCCCTTCTTGGTCTTTTAATGCCACTAGGACCAGCTTGAGAGTCACTAGACCCCTGCCTGGTGAAGTAGCTGTCCAGAGTCCTCTGTTTCTGGCGACTTTTCAACACTTTCCTGAAGTGCAACATGGCTCTGTCACTGAAGTGGCTGCACAGAAGGCTCATTTCAGCTTGCTCAGGGTGGTGTCTTTCAATAAATGTCTGCAACTCATTCCACTTTGTACACATCTCCTTAAGCACTGAAGAAGGCACCTCCTTCTCTCTCTCTCCCTCCCTCCTCCTTTGAAGCAATAACCTCAGCTGTGGTCTGTTGCTGTTCCAGATGAAGCTCTTGCAGCTCTTCAGTTGTTAGCTCTACCCTGTGCTCCTCCACCAACTCTTCCACATCCTCACCACTCACCTCCAACCCCAGGCTGTTCCCCAATGCCACAATATCTTCCACAACAGGCACAGGGTCGTCAGGGTCAGGGTCAGCCTCAAATCCTTCAAAATCCCTCTTTTCAACACAATCCGGCTACAGTGGTCTCCAAGCAGAGTTCAAAGTCCTGGAAGTCACTTCCTCCCAAGCCTTACCTATAAGGCATATGCAATGCACAATATTGAAGTGATCTTTCCAGAACTCTCTTAGGGTCAATTCAGAGTCATTGGTCACATTAAAGCACTTCTGAAACACTGCTTTGGTGTACAGTTTCTTGAAGTTGGAAATGACCTGCTGGTCCATGGGCTGGATGAGAGGAGTGGTGTTAGGAGGCAAGAACTTCACTCTGATGAAATTGAACTTGTCAGACAACAACTCTTCCAAGTTGTGAGGATGAGCAGGAGCATTGTCCAGTACCAGGAAGCACTTGAGTCCCAATTTCTTTTCCAGGAGGTATTTCTTCACATTAGGGCCAAACACTCCAGTCATCCATTCCTTGAAAATCTCCGTAGTGACCCATGCCTTGATGTTAGCCTTCCAATGCACACATAAATTATTCTTGTCAACACTGTTTCTTGAAGGGTCTGGGATTTTCATAGTGATACACCAGTAAAGGCTTCACTTTAAAATCACCACTGGCATTGACACACATCATAAGAGTTAGCCTGTCTTTCATAGGCTTGTGTCCTAACTGTGCCTTTTCCTCCTGAGTAATGAAGGTCCTGTTGGGCATTTTCTTCCAAAACAGGCCTGTTTCATCACAGTTAAACACTTGTTGGTGGAATTCTTCAGCCTCTACGAACCCCTTAAATTCACTCGCAAACTTTTCAGCTGCACATTTGTCTGAGCTGGCTGCCTCACCATGTCTCACAACACTGTGTATGCCACTACGTTTCTTAAACCTGTCAAACCAGCCTTTGCTGGCTTTAAAATCACTCGCCTCACCACTGGTTGCAGGCATTGCCTTGACAAGATCTGCGTGCAACTTCCTTGCCTTTTCACAAATTATCGCCATGGAAATACTATCACCCACTCTCTGTTTTTCATTGATCCACACCAACAGCAACTTCTCAACCTCATCCACTGTTTTCGATCTATTTTTCGTTAACATATCAACCCCTTTTGCAACATTAGCTTCCTTGATCTCATTTCTCTTTGCCAGGATAGAGCTGATAGTAGATGGGGTTTTCTTGTACATCCTGGCAAGATCACTCAGACGTATGCCACTCTCATATTTTTCTATTATCTCTTTCTTCAGTTCGATGGTGTTCCTCACTTTCTTTACCACAGGGGTGCCACTATGAAGCTTCTTTGGACCCATGGTGACTTATTTCACAGTGACAATCACTAAACCACCAAAAAAGACACCAAATGTATTGTGAATGTTTGAAAGAGCGCGCTGGGTAATGTTCTCTCAATGGTAAACAACGCTTCACTGGCGGGCGTCCTGCGTCCTGTGCAGGAGCGGAGCAGGCTGACAGGTCTAATACGTTACGAAACACGAGCCAGTTTACGATTCACGGAATCGAAAAAAGCTTACGAAACACAATTTTTATGAAATAAGAACCTTACGAAACTCGGGGGTCCACTGTATTTGACTTCTAGTTGATTGCAAGACAAAGCCCATCTTAGGAGTCTGATTTGGGTCACCATACATAGGAACAGGGTGAAGAGATCCTGGGACATATACAGATGCAGAATAGACAACCCACAGTGAAAAATTTCTTTCCTGTGGCAAAATGAGGACACCTAGTAACAATATTACCAATTCTGCAACCTCTTGCAGTACAAACACAAACCCCAAGACATCTTTCTGCACCCAGGCTGTGTACATCAAGTTTACAAAAATACCTTCATGTTCCCTCTCACACACAAAATACACAATGAACCCAATTGACATTACACACATGGAAATGGTACTGGCACCCAGGCCAGGGAGATCACATCTTCCTGCCTCATGCTTTACTTTATCTAATACCTTTGCATCTCTTAATGCATCAGTATCAATCTTTCTAAACCAGTAAACTTTAGTTGTTAAATGTACCTTGTGGCAGTCAGTGCATATGCTCAAGGTGCCATCGAATTTGGGAACCATGAAGCATGGGAATGCCCACTGATTCTCACTAAGCACTACAAACTGGTATTGAAAGAATTTCACTTCTTCCTCCATATCCCAGTTTTCATACAGATTTTTCACACATAATAATTGTTGAATTGGCTCAGCTTCCTTAACAATTATTTCATGGAGTTTTAACTTTACCCCTTTAGTGACATCCCAAACTTTTACAAGGTTCCACGGTGGCTGAGCCAACTCTCCAACATTTTTCTTAGAAAGACCAAACATGTTTTCCCCAATATCTTTCATAATCATGGAATTTCTTAAATACTCTTTTGGCATTACATGCAGATCACTATTTTGCTTCCCTGTACATTCCACTAAAACATTGGTCACTTTAGATTTCTGATCTAACTTTAAACCCTTTAACCGGTTACTGTATACATTACTCACATTCTTTTCCTGCTCGGGTGTGTGGGTTTTACACCTTACTCTTGAGAACTTTCCCCACACCATGGTCAGCTCACAGCAACTTTCCATACATATTTTCACATGAACTGGCTCCAATGCCAGCACCTCATCTCCAGCCTCTAGAGCATTATGGTCCCACATCATCATTCGGGTCTGGTTGATGGGTACATTCACTGGTACCATCCATTTCATACAAGCCAAACAGTATCTGAAACTGAGAAAAAGCTCCGAGGGGGAAGCATCACCATTCTCCCCAAGCCAATAACTCAGAGATTCCAGAGTGCTTCCCCACTCAGCAGTTACAAAGAGAGGGATCCTCTCATCCCAGTTGTTAGTATTGTCTATACTATAGGCTTGCATCATTGTCTGTAGGGTTTGATGGAAGTTCTCTATTTTCCCTTGAGATGGAGGGTGATAGATAGCTGAAAAATTAGGCTTTACCTCTAACCCCTTTAACACATTCCCAAATAATTCTGAGGTAAAGTTAGACCCTTGATCTGTTTGTACCTCCCGAGGAAAGCTAACATGAGAAAAGAACTTCATCAAGGCCCTTAAGACTACATGAGCTGTCATAAGAGGTTAACACCCTCGAAGGAAATCTCATCTGAAATACCTACAGGGAGATAGCCAACTTGGTATGCAGATTCTACCCATATTGTGTACAGGTGTTCTTATGGTCAAACCCGTAATACCCTTCAATAATATATCTTTCCCAGTATAGGTTTCATTAGACACTGGCAGCACTCCCGACATATCAAGGAGTAGGTGCTACATTACATCTCTCAAGGACAATATGTTCTCACCCCTGCCCACATTCTTATGCAAGGCAACTGTAGACTTACTACAAAATACATGCATCCTGGGGTCCAGATCCAAGGGTTCCTCCTCACCTTGCCTTGAAGACCTAATGCGGCCACTGGATGTGTCTCTGCAGTTAGGGTTCCTGGGATGTCCTCATTTCTCTGATCTTGCTGTTTATAAAAGCAAAACTTTTTTGTATGTGCCCCATTTTTGTTACAGTAGTAAAAGTATAATTCTTAAAGGTATTTTTACCATTTGGTGTAGGACTGGTACTGTGTGCTCGAGGAACTGAAACATTATTTGATGGTCTGGTAAAATTTGAGCTCCAGCTGACTTACCTTTCCCTTCTGTTTGAGAGGGTGCCTCAGCCTTCATTTGTCCCTGAAAATTCTTGTCCCACTTACCTTTATGACCATAGGATTTGGAATAAGGTTTAGAAAAAAAACGGAAATTTTTCGAAGGAGCATGACTGTTTTTACTTACCAATTCCTTACGAGCTAAGAATCTGTCACCCAGATCCAGCTGCTGAAAGATTATCTGGGTTTTTGTCCTCCAAATATTCTCTAAGGTCAACAGGATTGCATTGTACAATTCCTCATGAACAATTAGGTCTACTAATTTATCAAAGTCCCTGTTCACTCCTTTTGAACCAACCCATTTCTTAAAATGAACAGTTTCTCATTTCCAAACTCAGTTAAGGTCTGCCCATCCAGAAATTTTTGACTTCTGAACTTTTGCCTATTTTTCTCAGGTATCATTTGGTATGCAAGCAATACTACCTCCTTTATCTTTTTATAGTCAGAAAATTCTCCCCCTTCCAGAGTCTCTACTCTGGAAACCCTACCTACAAGCTGCGTGTGAACTAGGTAGCCCAGTGCTGTCTGGGCCATCTTTGCCCAAAGCAGTCTTCTCAAAAAAGAAAAATATCTGTCTCGGGTCACTTCTGTAAACTTAGGGACAAAATGTGCAGCTTTAGTTATGTTAAAGTACTGCCCAGGCTCTTGTTCTGAACCTCCTAACCTTTGACTTACTCTCTCCTTGCTTCTTTAATTTTGTTTCAGCTTCTATCAAAGCTAGCTTAAGTCTCATCATCTCTTCATTATCACCTGGAGTAGCTGATCCCCAACGTTTTATAGCATTTTTGAATATTTATAAATTATTTACATACTTTTAAAAATCCCATTAGAAATCTAAAAAAAATATTATTATAGAACATTGTCACTGTTAACAGACATTTTTACTGGTGAATTATTTACCTCCTCACTGAAGCCAGAAAAGTTTAAAGATTCAGCTTCTGACATATTTTTTATCCTTAAACTCTTGCTTCCTTCTTACAATATCAATGGACAAGTTTTTCCCACAGGTACAGAAAATAAGACAAGTTCAATGTAAAATATGCACATAGCACTTTACCATAACCACAAACAAAATGTGTTACTCAACCTTTATCCCCACTCTGGAAAAACAACCTATAAACTAATATATGAAAACAACCTTCCACTGACACCACCTTGGTAAATTTTATCCTACCAAAACTCTTTCTCAAGGTCCAAGAATTAAAAAAATAAAAAAATATTTTTTCTTATGAAACTATAGAGAATCTTTTTCCGATCACAATGCCACAAAAAAATTATGAAATTTGATCGAAAACTAACGGAATTATGCTTTCGTGAAGTTAGCGGTATCAATGACATTTACGCATCGGCGATTTCGCCCACTTTGAGCCCTATTTTTGGCAAATTCCAATGTTTCAGTCTACTAAAATTATAGCTATTTCGCTAGAACTCCATTTCTTCTATCGATTGAGTACAAGAAACCGCCTATTTACCAATTAAAACTACCCAAAATAGTGGTCAGTAAATGGCAATTTGGCCAATTTCACACAAATTTCAAACGATGCCAATTTCAAAATAGGGTCCAGAATTATCAAGGCAGACATTCCTGGCACTAAAATAACATCTTCTCTGTTCAGTAGTCACGTCTCCAGGCCCCTCTTACATTACATTTGCTTTCCATTTTGAGTTTTTATTCTCACAAAAATAGAAGATTTACTGTTATGTATACAATTGCATCATTGTAAAAAACGGTATAAATAATATCAGCGCATTGTGCAAGAATATTAGACTACCCAGTTGATGTGTATTGGACGCATGGCGTGATTTGTTTACTCTTGAACATCAGCAAAAATCGAACATTTTCGCTACTTTGCGCTCAATTTCAAAGTACTTGTCATCGTGAAACTAATCAAAATTATTCTATTTCTGTAACATATCATCCATTCTATCAAATGAGAAAAAGAAAACGAGAATACAAGCATAAATACCATACAAAATAGACTGCAAAGTCGTGTTTTAAAACAAAAACATGGTCACAGTTTTTTCTCATTATGCACTGTGGTGCAGGATTTTTTTTACTGACACATGACTGCACAGACCCATTATTCACATCTAGGCCTACCAGCCTGTTTCTGCTTGATTTGAGGCGCTAGGGTTTAGGCGTACTAGTATGGCAAAAACCCTGGGGCGTAAGCCATACTAGTACAGCCGAAACCCTCAAAGGGTTAATGTGCATTGCATTTTTGCATAGTGTGAGTTGGACGTAGAACATAGAAGTGTGATCTGTCCCTTGTGTTATGTTCATGTGTCCTGTTAAGGTTGGTTAGGAGAATTTTGAGTTGTTGAATGAAGAATGTTCAATAGCGAGAGTCCACTGTACTTTGCCACAAATTCTTTCTTCAATTCTATCGTGTTTGTCACTTTCTTTACCAAAAGGCTGCCACTATGAAGTTTCTCTGGGCTCATGGTGGCTTATTTCACAGTCACAATCAATAAACAAGCACTAAACACAATGAATTTATTGTGAAATGTTTGGATGAGTGTGCAGGGTAATGTTCACTCAAGGATAAACAAAGCTACCTGGCTCACGATGCCTGCACGGGAGCGCACAAGCGTGGGGCAGGCAGACAGGTCTAGTATGCGGGTCGAAAATCGGGGCAACCACTGAAAGTCTGGACAAAATTGGGCGAAAAAGCGACCGAAATGCGAAGCAATCAATTGTCGAGTTAGACAAAGAGTCGGGGTTCCACTGTATATCCATTCTGTAATATGGAGACCAGAACTGAGCTGCATAATCTAGGTGAGGCCTTACTGATGATGTATAAAGCTGTAGTATAACCGCTGGACTTATGTTGCTTACACTTCTTGATATAAATCCCAATACAGTGGACCCTCGGTCCACTAAAACCAAAATGGCCTATAACTGAAATAATATTCCCCATAAGAATTAATGTAAATACAATTAATCCGTTCCAGACAAAAATATTCAAACAATTTTTTTTTTTTTTTAACAAATCAGTATTACATACCTTTATTGAAGACTAATGCTGGCTTCTGGAAGATAGGGAGGAGTTAGTGTTTGGAAGGGGAATCCCCCTCCAAAAGGACTTCGGGTAACAAGTCCCTCTCTGGGGTTACTTCCCTTCTTTGTCTTTTAATGCCACTAGGACCAGCTTGAGAGTCACTGGACCCCTGTCTAGAAAAATAACTGTCCAGAGTGCTCTGTTTCTGGTGCCTCTTTAACATTTCCCCGAAGTGGGACAAGGTTTTGTCACTAAACATGTTGCAGATATGGCTTGTTTCAGCTTGGTCAGGATGGTGTTTTTCAACAAATGTCTGCACATCATTTCACTTGGAACAAATTTCCTTAATCACTGAAGAAGGCACCTCCTTCTTTCCTTTTCCTCCCCTTTTCTGAAGCAATAGCCTCAACTCTAGTCTGATGATGTTCCAGTTCCAGGGCCTTTGCTGGCCCTAAATTCACTACCAGCAGCACTTGTTCCAGGAGTTTTCTTCACAAGATCTTCATGCAAATGCCTTGCCTTCTCACAAATAACAGACTCCACTACACTGTCTCCCACTATTTGTTTTTCTTTAATCCACAATAACTTTTACATTTGTTCCATTATTGGTGACATTTGTTTCGTTACAAAAGCTACTCCTTTGGCAACATCAGCGTCCTTGATTTTTTCTTTTCTTAGCCAGGATGGATGTAATAGTTGATTTGTTTTTCCCAAACATCCTGGCAAGTTCCAGCACCCACATACCTCTCTCATATTTCTCAATCACCTCTCTCTTAAATTCCATGGTGTTTCTCACTCTCTTTGCTCAGGAACTTTTAGGAACTTTCTTGGGAGCTGTGGGGAATTGTGAGAGATAAGTCTATCTGGGACACCGCCACTAGCAAAAAAAAACTCCCAGGGAGATGACAGACTCGTATAATTTTACCGCAGTCATTCCCTTTAAGGTATGTGAGAACTTTACCCGCTCCTGGCCGCACCCAAAAAATACCTTCAATATTCTCGTTAGCCCACTGCACTTGGACCAGTTTTAAATAAATCTGAGAAGATCATTTATTATAATTATGTTATTTAAATTTAATGGACTGTATTGGTTATTAAACAACTGATCAATCAGGAGAAGAGGTAGAAACACACAGTTAAATTAACATGACCAACACTCACCTAATTAACAGCATCAACGGTTTTATCGTAGACGTTGACCACAAGACGCCCACCGGAAATAACAATATCATTGGCCAATAACAAAGTTGCGAGAGTACTTAGCTTTAGATGAGGGAGCGTTCCGTTGTTGATTTCCCCCGCATTTTGATTCGACGCGATGGTAGTAGCTGTCCGGAAGTCAAGGAAGGTTAATTTCCGTACTCTTATACGCCCACGGGACCGGGCGTTGTTAACATGTGGTTGGTCGGGGAGCGAACCGATCCTCTCACTAATCCGACCTTTTGTACTGTTTATACGTATAACTTTCATATTCGTATATCCCGGCTTAATGCCCCACTAGTTTATACACATTCCGGCCCGATACTTGGATTTCGGTAGATAACTTGCGATAAGTTAGTTCATTTCAACCGCCAAATGGCGGCGGGTATGGCGTAAACCCCAAACTAGCCTCACCCGGTACAATCAACCCCCCGATTATTTACAAAATCGGTTTCACTATATTCACCATTTCCCCCAAAATTCATCGAATATATTTCACCTTCTAAGATGAACTCCCCAGCATCAGGTTCGACTTTATCCTGCCGTATGGTCATTTCACTCAGTTCAAATAGGCCTATGGCCGCGTCACTTGCCCGGGGGCACCTTATTTCAATTATTGTCCGATTACTGGACCCTGGACCGATTGTCCCACTTGATATTCCCCGCGCCCCTGGATATTCCTCCACATTACGAAGGAGGTAATTAAATCCGATTTGGTGGGCGGAGTCTCCAAATTGACAGGCCATTTCCCACCTGATCTCGGGTCTCTAGGCTCGCTGTTCACTTCTGCCCATTCCTCTCCCAGCTCCCCGCCCACTTCACGAGGCATCTGCGCATGCGTGTGAATTGTTGGTTCTTTTCAGTTAATGTTAAGCCAACAGCAACACATTAATGATATCTATTCATATTGGAAAGTTTATCAATTACAACTTCCGGAAAATACCAATATTTTCCACAGGAGCCATGGTTACTTATTTGCAGTTGCACTGACCAAAAAAAATGGAAAACAAGCGAAATGTTTGGATGAATGAGCAGAAGCTTCCCAAACCGAGAGACACAGGAAAAACTAAGCGGTGCCAGCCGGTGGGCTGACGCCCCTACGCTGCAACCGAAAAAAGGCCCCTAACTGAGGCTGAAAAAAATGGCTGCTAACCGAGTTCCCCCAACAGGAACGGCCACAACCGAGGGTCCACTGTAATTTTTTTGCCTTATTACGTAGCTTAGGAGTGTGTTGGTTTTAAACCCTTTTAGGGTCTTCCCGGACCAGCTTTTAAGCCAGGGGCCCAAAAGATCTACGCCATGAGAAGCAGGGGGGGGTGGGGCAAAAGGGAACATTAAAATCCGCCCAGAATATTCAAATCTTACCAGAAGATATCAAAAAACAGCTGGGAAAAAGTGTGAAATTCAAGAGGAAACTGGGCAAGTATCTTCCAGGTGCCAGATCAACCAGGCTGTGAAATTGTGGGGCAGGGGGCCCGAAACAAGTTTACTACTCTGAGAGTAGTCAAACTTCAAGATCTTCAAAGGTATATCAAAAGGGAAGGTATGAGCTCAGCTACCCGATAACGAGCAGTAAACTTGGGCTTTGATATGGGGGAGGCATTGCCGGGGGGCGCCTTCCTCCTGATCAAAAAAATAAAAGAAAAAAAAAAGGGCTCCCGGATTAAGTGATTTTCTGAGTTTTAATTAAAATTAAATAATAATAAACTCTTCAAGGGGGGGCCCTTTCTGTGGTGAAGAGGGTCTTGGGCTGAGGAATTGGGTTTTGGTCTTCTTCCTCAGAAAACCCCCTACCCCCCCAAACCCCTCCCTTTTTCCCCTTTTCCCCATCCTCCTTTCTTCCTCTTCCTCCTCATCCCCCCCTTTTTCCCTTATTTTTACCCTGGGGGCTTCCTCCACAGGCATTCTAGTTCCTAGGTAAAGGGGGAAAGGGGATTGGGCCATCCCCTTCTGTTTAGGTCCTTGGCGGGGGTGTAGTTTGCCGGGGAAACTGGATCGCCCGGGGGTGTCCCCTCCTCTCGGCTCCCGGTGGCCTTGGGATCTTT
>WNWK01043134.1:0-15650 GCA_009830355.1 Cherax destructor
AAAGGAGGGGTCTGGGATAGTGACAGCTGGGGGGGACTATTCTTAGCTGTCGTATCTGAGCGCCTCTGCAAAGACAGTGATTATGTATGAGTGTGGTGAAAGTGTTGAATGATGAAAGTATTTTCTTTTTGGGGATTTTCTTTCTTTTTGGGTCACCCTGCCTTGGTGGGAGACAGCAGACTTGTTGAAAAAACAAAAAATAAATAAATATATAAATGTGTATGTGTGCATGAGTATGTAAACCCAAGAATTGTATGGGTTGGAGGTATGATTTGACCGAGTTAACCCTTTCGGGGTCGGTGCCGTACTAGTACGTTTTACGAACAGGAGTTGGTGCTGTACTAGTACGCGTAAATTCTAGCGGCTTCAAATTAAGCGGGAAACAGCTGGTAGGCCTAGGGATGAGAGAATGGGTCTGCGCGGTCAGTGTGCGCAGTAGGAAAAAAATCGGGCACCCAGTGGTGCATTGTGGGAACACCATTTCAGTACACCTTCTCCACCATGCCTCGCAGCAAGAAACACCTTACTCCTCGGCAAATTGGGACACTTTTATTCATCAGTGACAGTTCTAACAGTGATGGGGGTGTCAGTGAAGGTGACTTTCAAGGTTTTGAGGCGGTTGTGACCGAAACTAGTGACCATAATACCGGTATAAGTGAGGAAAACCCAGACGACCCACAGCCGTCCACCTCTGGTGCTGTGGCGTCTTGTTCACGGCCAGTTGTACCAGAACGAAGGCGGAAACTCCTATTTACTCATATCCCGGACTCAGATGTGAGAAATGGTGATGATACTGATAGTGACTATGAACTCCAAGCCCTTCAAAATAGTTCCAGTAGCGCGAGTGAAGAGGAATATTCACCAGTGAAGAGTCAGTATATATGACGGTATATGCGCTCTGGTAGTGTGCCATATGCTCTTCCAAGGGTTAGGAGTACATCTCGTGGGCGTACAACAGGAAGTGATAGTGAAAATGATGATGATAGCGTTGCAATTGGTATGAGAAATGTGCATACAACTGGTAGTGATGGTGGTGGTGCGGCACGCGAGGCCATGCTGGCACCCATGCCGCTGAGTCAGCTCAGTTACAACAAAGGCAACCCTCACCCACCCACCAACCCCCACAACTACAACCTCCACAACCCCCACAACCACCTGTAAATATCCAGTACCCACCAGCAGACCGCACCTGGGATTGGCAGGAAGCTGCAAATTTTATTCCAAATCCCCATCAGTTTGATGAAAGTCACAGTGGATTACGCCCATCTTGTCTACTTGGGAACAATGCCACTGAACTGGAATGTTTCCAGTTATTCTTTGACGAACCCCTGATAGACATTATTATCAGAGAAAGCAACAGATACTTCGATTACACAATGGCAAACACGATTCTTTCACCAAAATCACGTCTACACCAGTGGAAGGAGACAACTGTGGCAGAGATGTATCTTTTCTTTGCCACAATAATGCTTATGCCACATGTGTATAAGCACCGTATCAAATCATATTCGTCAACAGACAGATTGATTGCAACACCAGCTTTCAGTGATATTATACCAGTGAATTGATTTGTGCTACTTCTACGCATGTTGCATTTTTCAGACAAAACCATGCCTGACAGAACCGACAGGTTATATAAGATTAGGAATGTGTTTCTGTATCTAAAAGAGAAATTCAATATGTATTTTTATCCCTTCAGGAAGCTTGTTATTGACGAGTCAGTGATTCTGTTCAAAGGTAGACTGTCATTCAAGCAGTATATACCAAGCAAGAGGAAACGCTTTGGTATAAAGCTGTTTGTGCTTTGTGATTGCTACAGTGGTCTTGTATTGGATATTATTGTGTACACTGGAAGTAATACATTGAAAGATACCAGGAAGTTACTGGGTATCTCTGGTGATGTGGTTAGAACAATGATGGAACCATATCTTGGCAAGGGGCATATATTATATACTGATAACTGGTACACAAGCCCCTCCCTCAGTGATTTTTTGCGAGTGAACTTGACAGATGTGTGCGGTACAGTGCGTGCAAATCGTAAGCATATGCCTAGGTTCAATGCAGGCACTCGTAGAGGTGAGGTGCAGGCGTTTGCTTCCAATGATATCATGGCATTTCGGTGGCATGACAAACGAGATGTCACACCGTTGTCATCAATTCACCCTAATGAAATGGCAGACAGTGACAGGGTGAATAGAGAGACCGATGAACTCATTCTAAAACCTGCAGCTGTGATGGACTACACTCTCAATATGCGTTCAGTGGACAAATGTGACATGCAGATTGGGTTTGCTGATTGTGTTAGAAAGAGTTATAAGTGGTACATAAAACTTTTTTTACATTTTGGACATTTCCATGTTCAATGCTTATAATGTCTATAAGTTGAAGACCACAAACAAACCACCATATGGCGAATTTTGTTTGTCTGTTATCAGGCAAATAATCACCAAGTACCAAGAAACACCACCTGCAATAGAAAACCGACAACGAAATTACCAACAACTACCCTCTCAATAACAAAAAAGGCACAATACCGTGACTGGAACAATACACACAAAACCCGCGCATATAAAAGAGAGGAGCTTACGACGACGTTTCGGCCCGACTTGGACCATTTACAAAGTCACACTAACACACAGAGACAGTGGAAGGGTATTTATAGGCAGGCAGACAGGGTAGGGTATAAGAGAGTGGGGTAATAATGGAGTAAGTAGTGGAAGTAGTAGTAGTAGTAATAGTAGTAGTGGAGACAGTCATATTCTAGAGGAGCACTGCAATGAGGCTAGCGGCCCGCAAGGGTGGGACGAGAACACAGAGGGAAGAAAGGCGAATAAAATGAAGGACAAATACAAGGCAAAAGAAAAGAAAGAAAGGAAAACCCATTGTTAAATGCTCTAAACTTCAGAACACCCGTGACTTAACTTGATTCCTTCCCCTTTCTTCTCTTCCCCCTTCTCCTTTTTTCTCCTTGGGTTTTCCTTTCTTTCTTTTCTTTTGCCTTGTATTTGTCCTTCATTTTATTCGCCTTTCTTCCCTCTGTGTTCTCGTCCCACCCTTGCGGGCCGCTAGCCTCATTGCAGTGCTCCTCTAGAATATGACTGTCTCCACTACTTCTATTACTACTACTACTACTTCCACTACTTACTCCATTATTACCTCACTCTCTTATACCCTCCCCTGTCTGCCTGCCTATAAATACCCTTCCACTGTCTCTGTGTGTTAGTGTGACTTTGTAAATGGTCCAAGTCGGGCCGAAACGTCGTCGTAAGCTCCTCTCTTTTATATGTGCGGGTTGTGTGTGTAACTACCCTCTCGTCTGAGGCTTGGTGGTGAACACTTCCTAACAAAACTGCCTGCTACTGCTTGCAAGAAAAAGGCTCAGAAGAGGTGTTATGTCTGTGCACATACAAAAAGACGCCCACAGCAACACAAAGACACTCGTTTTATGTGTGTGGAATGTGAAACACCACTGTGCATGGAACCATGTTTCAGAGACTTCCACAGACTGCAGAACTTCTAGAAACATCTGCAGTGACTCAATATGTGTATATATATGATTGAACAATAGTTATAAAAATAATTGTACATTGTACATTGTTGTAAATATGTTTTGTAAACAAACTAGTGATAACAAACTTTGTGGCATTATTTTATAAGAAATAGCGAGTGAATATTTGAAAACAGCACTTATATTGGTCTCACAGTCCATAAAAGTTATTTGAAAAAAAAAAATTAAATTTCATTAGAAAACAAATTAAAAAAAAAAAAAAACGATTACCGGCCAACCGGAAGTCGCCGATGTTGCTGTCATCGGTTCATTTTGGGTCAACTTGAAGCCTCCATATCTCCGTAAGTATTGATCGCAAAAATTATTTGTTTAGCTATTTAGATTCAGAAAAAAAAACCTATCATTTCATAAGAAAAAATAATTTTTTTTTTTCCGAATATTTTTCGACCCCAGGAACAAGTTTCCGAGAAGGCCTGTCGACCCCCAAAGGGTTAATAAGGAAGCCAAGTCAACATAGAAGAGAGATGAGAAAGTTATTGGAACAACTTGGAGAGTAAAAAATCTCAATAATGAATGTTCATTGTGCTAAGGTACTAGAATGGGATACGAGAAATGGGTAGCTGCAGTATTACGTACAGGAAAGATGGATGTGCCACCAGGCGTAAATGTAAATGGCAATTTTACTGCATAACTTCGTAGTGGTTTACTTTTGGTAAACAAATTCTCAAAAAGCTAATGTATATGTTTGGGAAGGAAAATAAGAGTGAAAATGAACAAACATCATTGAATGTAAAGAATCTCATACTTCACGTGATACACACATTACGTATTTTACTGTTTCTTGGGTTTGACTAGTCACAGTGAGACATGCTGTTGCCTTTTTGTTAATGTGCTTAGTTTTGGGTAAATATACATTTTTAAAGGTTTTATGTGACCTACCCTATTAAAACACATTGCATAATGTAATGTTTAATTTTTTATGGAGTAAACCTGTTAAGTAGGGAAAAGGCCTCAGTAACGTGGCCTAAGGTTCTAGTCAGCAAGTCATCATAAGACAAACTCGTGTTAGAAAAAACTTTTTTTGTTTCCTGACAAATACACCACCACCAGCAGCTACTTTAACCTAACCTAAAATAAAGAAAAAACACGTTTTCAATTATTGCTGTGAACAGTGGTGCTGGGAATTGCTAGAGTTAATATACACCGCACTTGAGAAGAAAAAAGTCCCACTGGGAATCTTCATTGATTTACGCAAAGCTTTTGATACAGTCGACCATGATTTACTGCTCACAAAATTAGCACACTATGGTATAAGGGGGCACCCACTCAACTACCTAAAGTCATACCTTAGTAACAGAAGCCAATACGTGTACACAAATAGAGCGAACTCTTCCACACAACAAATTACAGTCAGAGTCCCTCAAGGAAGTGTCCTGGGGCCACTCCTATTCCTCATTTACATAAATGACCTACCGAATGCATCACAACTACTCAAACCCATATTATTTGCAGATGACACAACATATGTCTTCTCTCACCCAAATCCAGTCATACTGGCCAACACTGTTAATGCTGAATTACAGAAAATATCAACATGGATGATGACTAACAAGCTTACTCTCAATACTGACAAGACCTACTTCATACAGTTTGGAAACAAAGCCACAAATGTTCCACTTACATAATGCTCAATGGTTCACCCATCACAAGACTCAGAGGGAAAATTCCAAGGAATCCACCTTAACAGTAGACACACATACAACAAATTTCCGAGAAAATCTCAAAGACAGTAGGCATATTATCAAAGATACGCTACTATGTGCCTCAATCAGCTCTCCTTGCACTATATCATTCACTAATCTACTCTTATCTCACTTATGGAATCTGTGCATGGAGATCAACAACATTAAATCACCTTAGACCACTCATAACCCAGCAAAAGGCTGCAGTCAGAATGATAACAAATTCCCACTCTAGACAGCATACTCCACCAATATTCAAAAGCCTAAAACTACTCACCGTAAAGAACATTCACACTTATTCTTGTGCCTACTACATACATAAAACTCTACACTCTAATATAAACCCTCCGCTCAAAATTCTCCTCACCAACTTTAATAGGACCCATGACCACAACACAAGAAACAGGTCACTTTTTGATATACCCTGAGTCCATATCAACCTATGTAAAAATTCTATGCACATAAAGGGCCCCAGAATCTGGAATTCATTACCAGTAAATACTAAGCTGACCTTGTCTGAAAATCAATTTAAGACTTCTCAAAAACCACCTACTCACCCTAAACTAAATACTCGTACTGTAAATTACTTTCAAAAATGCTCAATATTATTTTCCTATAAGATAATTTCAATTTTTACTAATATGTTACTATTATGTTACCACCTACTCACCCTAAACTAAATACTCATACATATATGTACTATAAATTACTTTAAAAAATGCTCAATGTTATTTTCCTTAAGATAATCTCAATTTTTACAATGTAATATCATCATATTGTATTATTATTATTATAATCAAATAGAAGCGCTAAACCACAGGGGTTATACAGCGCTGCAGGTTATTGTAGGATGCAGGGAGAGTGGGTTGTAAGAGGGAGATGGACGATTAGTAGGGTATGGAGTGCAAGATGACGGTGGATAGTGTAGGGGTGGAGGGTAGCAAGAGATCGAGGTAGAAGGGACTGAGGGAGGTGCTAGAGGTATAATCTTCAGAGTTTGTGTAGTAAGTCAGTTTCTGTCAAAAAGTCAATGAGAGAGTCAGGATTAAAGGAGGGTCCATCTGCAAGAAGGGAAGGGAAGGTAAAGAAAGGGCCGCAGAGCGAAGACGTCGTTGGAGGTAAATTCTGCATGCTCGTTGATAGAGTGGGCAGTCCAACAGGATACAGTGGTACCCCGACTTACGATGGTCCCCAAACACACCCTTTTATGTAAGTTGATTTTTTTAAATGCTTTTGTAAGTGTAATTTTGGGGGTCTAAAAGGACTAGTCTATTTTACATCATTTCTTATGGAGATAAATTCGTTTGGTAATGGCACTTGAACAGCATTCTGGAATGAAAAAATATCGTAAGTCGGGGTACCACTGTATGTCGAACAGACACTGGAACCTGACAATGCTCACAGAGAGGGGCAGGGAGCCTCTCCATGAGATACCCGTGAGTAAGACGAGTGTGGCCGATGCGAAGACGGGAGAGAGTAGTCTCCCAACCTCGACATTGGTGACAAGAAGAAGGCCAGAAACCTATAACCGGTTTAATAGAATGAAGTTTGTTATTCAGCAGGTCAGACCAGCGTTGTTGCCAACGGGTGCGAAGGTGGGTAGCAATGACCGCAAAATAGTCCGTGAAAGGAACACCTCTATATGAAACTGGAAGGTCATGTACTGCTGACCGCGCAGCAGTGTCTGCCTGTTCATTGCCCTGTACGTCAACATGACCAGGGAGCCAACAAAAAACAATATCTTTATGCTTGCTAAAGATACGGCGTAACCAAAGGTGGATACGAAGAACTAGGGGGTGAGGTGTATCAATTTTACGGATAGCCTGTAAAGCACTAAGGGAGTCTGAAACGACCACAAATGGTGACTCAGGCATAGATGCAATACGGATAAGTGCCACAAGAATGGCATACAATTCAGCCGTAAATATGCTAGCCGAGGGTAATAGATGCCCTCGTACAACGCTGTCCGGAAACACTGCTGCGAATCCGACGCCGTCAGATGACTTTGAACCATCGGTGTATACTGCGATGGCATGGGAATGAGAACGTAAGTGGTCTAGAAAGAAAGAGCGAGAAGCCGCCGTAGGTAGTTGGGCTTTCGCGCATGGTAGAGGAATAGAACAGACACGGACAGCAGGAACTTCCCAAGGGGTAGGGGAAAGGGAGATGTCACATGAACATATAGAGGTGGTAGCTGAAGGGAAGACAGGAGTGAATGTAGACGAAGAGAAAAGGGACGAAGTAAGCAGGGGCGATGAACAAATAAAGAGCACCTACTAACATCTGTAACAATCCTATACATGGAAGGATTGCGGAGGTCATGAGAGCGAACAAAATAGCGAATGCAATGTGCATCACGACGATCGGATAAGGATGGAATGTTCGCTTCTACATAGAGGCTCTCAACCGGGGAAGAACGAAATGCACCAAGGCACAAGCGTAATCCCTGGTGATGGATGGGATTAAGGATGGAAAGAGTAGCAGGGGAGGCCGCAGAATATATCTGGTCACCATAATCGAGTTTCGACAAAATTAGGGCTGAATGTAGGCGAAGGAGGGTTCTACGATCAGCCCCCCATGAAAGATGTGCGAGGGTTTTAAGAAGGTTCAGCCTGGTGTGACAAGTTGCCTTCAGAGAGGTAATGTGAGGTTTCCAGGACAATCGACGGTCGAACAGGAGGCCGAGAAACCTGACTATCACGTTCTGGGATACGTGAGCCGTATAGGTACAATGGATGGTCAGAGACCACTGAACGTCTAGTAAAATAAAATTTGATGAGTTTTGCTACTAGAAAATTTAAACCCGTGAGTGGTGGCCCAATCAGAAACCCGGTTGATGGCATGCTGGATGGAAATTGCAATGAGGTGACAGTCAGCACCTGCACAAGCTATAGCAAAGTCATCCACATAGAGCGATGACCAAATATTGGATGGGAGAACAGATGCCAGATTATTTATAGCAAGCAGAAAGTGTGTTGTGCTCAGAACACATCCCTGGGGGACACCTTCAGCTTGGACAAATTCCGGGGAGAGTTCATTACTAACCCGGACCCGGAAATGTCTGTCAGTTAAGAAGGCCTTAAGAAAGAATGGTAGGTTGCCTCGGAGGCCTAAGGAGTGGGCCTGGGCCAAGATATTATATCTCCAAGTTGTGTCATAAGAATTCTCAAGGTCGAAAAAGATAGCGATAACCGAATGGTTATTCGCAAAGGCATTACGAATATACGTATCCAAGCGCAACAAGGGGTCAATGGCAGAACGGCCCTTACGGAAGCCATATTGACTAGGGGAGAGACTATTGGGAGTCTCTAAATACCACATCAAACGTCTATTAACTAGACGTTCCATCACCTTGCAAACTGCACTGGTAAGAGCGATGGGACGGTAGTGAGAGGAATCACGTCCCGTAGTACCTGGTTTTCGAAAAGAGAGAACAATAGCAGACTTCCACAGCTGGGGAAGAACTCTTTGCGCCCATATGAGATTAAAGAGTCGTAAGAGGACAGTAAGAGCAGACTGATGTAAATGCTGTAGCATACGAATATGTATGCCGTCTGGCCCAGCTGCCGATGATCGGCAAGCAGAGTGTGTTGCCTCCAGTTCTTGAAGGGTAAAAGGCACATTATAGGATTCTTCTCTAAGAGAAGAAAAATCTAAGGGCTTTAACTCGCTGGCAGACTTAGAAGAAAGGAACGAGGGGCATAGATGTAGCCCCTGAGAAATGCGGACAAGATGATTACCAATTTCAGTGGCAATGGCAAGAGGGTGTGCTATATCGACACCAGCAACCTGAAGAACAGGAGCCGCATCATATTGTAATTTGAACAAATATATAACTAGAATAAACTCAATCAATTTCTCTAATATTATGTACATAGTCTATAAGTCATTAGATTAGGCTGCCCCTAATGCCATGGCATGTCAGTGGCTCTCCTTGCACTTCAGCTTATGATTGTAACTACAAATATCTATGTACAAATGCAATGAAATAAAATTTGTTTGTTTGTTGTTTTATTATACATTCAGTACTGTTAAACACACTCAGACATGATCCAAAACTCAAAAATCTCATTGATATTCCCCGTGATCGATTCAACCTATGTGAAAACTCAACGTGCATAAAAGGCCCTAAAATCTGGAACTCTGACTTAAGATTCCTGAGGTTCCCTATATGCTAACTGCTTCAAAGCTGCTGTTAAAAAGCACATCCTTACCTTAATGTGATGTTGACAGCAATATACTACTATGATAAACAAACCCTGAAATCTACTGTTTTCATCCAATCCTATTCCTGTTTTTTTTGTTTCAGCGTTTCTTTAACTCCAATATACTATAAGATAGGCATATACTATCTTTCCTTCGACTTCCATATACAGTGGACCCTCAGATATCAGCAGTTCCGGATATTGGCCAAATCGGATTTTGGCCGCTTTTTTGGCCGAAATTCAATCCTGGATTTCGGCCATCAACTTTAAATCGGTTGTATTGGATGCGTCCGCAATCCACTATGCCGCATTTGTGAGTCAGTCTGGGTGTGTCTCAGTGAGTGAGCAAGACTCCGCGCATTCATCCAAACATTTTGTTATAATCCATTGTTTTTTGTGGTTGTTGATTGAGTGCAACTGCGAAATAAGCCACCATGGGCCCAGAGAAAGTTCCTAGTGCCAGCCCTTTGGTAAAGAAAGTGAGAAACACAATAGAATTCAAGAAAGAAATTGTAGCAAAGTACAATGACTTGACCCTAAGAGAGTTCTGGAGGAATCATTTCAATATCCTCCACTGCATAAGCCTTATAGGTAAGGCTTGGCAGGGAGTGAATTCCAGGACTTTGAACTCTGCTTGGAGAAAATTGTGGCCAGAATGTGTCCTCGACAAGGATTTTGAAGGGTTTGAGGCTGACCCTGTCAACCCTCTGTCTGTTATGGAATCTATTGTGACTTTGGGGAAGTCCATGGGGTTGGAGGTGAGTGGCGAGGATGTGGAAGAGTTGTTGGAGGACCACAGGGAAGAACTAACCACTGAAGAGCTGTAAGACCTTCATTTGCAACAACAACAGACCACAGTTGAGGAAATTGGTTCAGAGGAGGAGGAAGAGAGAGGGAAGAATGTGCCTTCTTCAGCAATTAAGGACATTTGTACAAAGTGGAGGGATGTGCAGTTTTGTGGAGAAATACCACCCTGACCAAGCTGAAACAAGCCATATCTGCAACATGTTCAGTGACAAAACCTTGTCCCACTTCAGGCAAATCTTAGAGAGATGCCCGAAACAGAGCTCTCCGAACAGTTTTTTTGTGCGAGAGGGGTCCAGTGACTCAAGCTGGTCCTAGTGCCAGTAAAAGACAAAGAAGGGAAGTAACCCCAGAGAGGGCTTTGATACCTAAAGTCCTTATGGAGGGGGATTCCCCTTCCAAACAATAATCAGTCCTCCCTTTCTCTTCCTCCCTGTCTTCCATATACAACAAGTCTTCAATAAAGGTATGTAATAGTGATTTAAAAGTTAATTTATCTATTTCATTAGTCATTTTATTTAGTTCTCATTGTTTTGTGTAAGTAAAACTATAGTTAATCTTTAAAAAAATTATTTTTTGTTAATATTTTTGGGTGTCTGGAACGGATTAACTGATTTTTTGTTTTTTCAACAAGTTGGCCGTCTCCCACCGAGGCAGGGTGTCCCAAAAAGAAAAAATCCCCAAAAAGAAAATACTTTCATCATCATTCAACACTTTCGCCTCACTCATACATATTCACTGTCTTTGCAGACGTGCTCAGATACTACAGTTTAGAATAGTCCCTCCAAACTGTCACTATCCCAGACCCTTCCTTTAAAGTGCAGGCATTGTACTTCCCACATTACATTAATTCTTATGGGAAATATTATTTTGGTTTTCGGCCTTTTCGGATTTAGGCCGACCTTCTGGAACAGATTACGGCCGATAACCGAGGGTCCACTGTACCATTAGATAAGCATATACAGTGGACCCCCGGTGTTCGTGATGCTCCAAACTCGCCCTTTTATGTAAGTGTATTTTTGTAAATGCTTTTGTAAGTGTATTTTTGGGGTTTAAAAGGACTAGTCTACTTTACATTATTCCTTATGGGAATAAATTTGTTTGGTAATGGCACTTTAACAGCATTCTGGAACGAAAAAATCACGAAAACCAGGGGTCCACTGTACTATCTTATTACATTTTGTTTTGTAATTTAACTAGTACCACTCACCTTGGTAAACTAGACAATTACTTTTTCTTATTGTGATTTTTTTTATAAACTAACCTGCAACTTATCTATTTTTAAGCCCTACTAATATTTACTGTGAATTAGACCCTCGGAGAAAGAAAAATTAAATACAACATAAAACAGTAAATTTTAGGTTTACTGCATGTCCTGTCCAGTAATACAGTATACTGAAATTTAGATTAGTACCCTGAATTTGCGTTTGACCACCATCTGTGATAACCGCTACAGACGTTATAGCAAATTTTTTTTACTGAAACTTCCAACGCGAGGGCTGGTCATGGGACTGGGCCGCAGAGGATTTGACCCCCCAAAACCCCCTCCAGGTATACGTTGTTTAGCATGCATGTACAGTAATAGTAATAAGTTATACTAGATACGTAATTATAATTTTATTTTAAGACTGCCTGAAATGCATAACCAGGGGCTTTCTGTAAAGTACAGTACAATGGTACCCCGAGTTTTGTACAGCTCCCAACTTGAACAATTATGTAAGTGTATTATTGTAAGTGCATTTGTAAGTGTATTTCTGGGGGTCTGAAACAGACTAATCTAATTTACATTATTCCTTATGGGAACAAATTTGTTCGGTAACGGCACTCGAACAGCCTTCTGGAACGAATTATGGCCGAAACTCGGGGTACCACTGTATATCAATAATATCACCTATTCCTGAATCAACTGTAAATTACATTTTGTAGAATTAAACTATCATTTATCAAATATTACCTGGAAAAATTGAATGGATTTTCTAATTACTTTATTAAATAAATATTTGTAGACAATAGTAAGAATTATCAAACTAGTACCAACACCTTAATATTTTTATTTTATAAATATTATAGAAACCCAAACTGGAGTAACTCATCATTCATCTTAGGACAGGTATAGCTGGGTATGTTGGTTTTAACTACAGTACATTATATGAGATTTGCATAGCATCTCAATCCCCATCTATTCTTAAAATATAAAATTTTAATTGTTTTGCATTGGTGGGAAGAGCTTTGATACATAATAGGAATAGATAAAGAGAAAACATATTTATTGAGATAAACAATCTACAGTTACCTACCAGACACACATTTATACAGAATTTTCCTTTTTTTCAGTATGGACAATCAACTTTTAAAGTTTATACTGAATCATTAACGATGTTGTAAAAAGCATCCATAACAGTACAATGCTTTATTCAGCCATCAATATTATGGCAAGTATTTTACATTTTAAGGCAAGAAAAATACATAAAGCCTTTAACCAAACACACCAAGGCTAAATTGTGAACTACTGTACTTGCATTTTACAGAAAAAGTTGAAACTTCTTTTAACCAGCAATTGTCTATCTACTAATGCTTTCACCATTAGCCAAAATATATATGCAACTGTGTATCAAAATAAACTGCAAGAAAGAAACCCTGGATAAAATTTAAGTGCATAAGCTGCTCACAACTGAAAGACATGAGTTTGATTCCTAGGCAGGGCATGGTAAATGTCCTAGTCTCCTTACACCTGTTTTTCACATTCACTTGGTAGTAAAATATTTTTTTATTTACAAGAAACTAAACCCAAATGGATACCTAGCAGTAATTATGAAGTGTCCTATCCTAGGAAAAGACCTCCAATGAAAATAAACCCAATTACTTGGCTTTGTTAGAAATTATCCTACGATAAATAAAACTTTTTTTTTAACCCTTTTACAATAGTATTAATATTCCTTTAGTGTAGGTTTTGCTGGCTCATGGCATGCGAAAATAAAGCTTTACTTTAGTTTTGGGTGGGATGCTACATATCAGCATGCACTTGCACCAGCCAATTCGAGCTCTACAAAATCATTTAACCTTGACCACTGTAAGTAGTCATTATATCATCACTAAGTGCACTTCAACATGTCTGAATGGCTGCAGCTAAACCAGCCATTAGTCACATCCTCGGCTAGCAAAATATTCACACCCTTGATAAAATTAAATATTCACACACTTTACAAAATCACAATTTGCCATGACTTACAAATTCTAATAGATTTATGTTCTGTATTAATTTTCAGTGTATTTAATTTCTACAAAACCACATCTCTCTACCCCAAGTACAACACTATCATTAACAGCACTGGCTGCTGGAAGCTTTTGTTTTTTAAGATAACACACCTTATGATGTACTTTATCTATACCTTTTAAACTGATAAATTCAACTCCACGAAACTCGTGACCGGATATACACAAAAAAAGTGGTACGATAATGAATGACATCTACTTGTCAAGTTTTTCACAGGTTCATCTTATTAATTCCTATTGGCATATTTTATTGTTTCAGTTCAAGAATATAATTATCTGGTGTGTGGGCCTAGTCTCACTGCTGACAGAGATTGTCTGCGGCGCCCATAATCTTATCTAATGTCTCAAGGAGGAGCTCATGAGTGTTGAGGTGGTGGGTGACCAGTCTTAACCCCCACTAACTTTCACTACCCAGGGTAGGTGAAGTATATTATTACGTGTAGGGTGAGGCTGATAGGTGGCTACACAACATGCTCATGCACACCACTGACACCCCACCATACTACAATAATAACTAGTAGAACATGACAAACTTACAGAGTGCAGTGAGAACAGGTTGTTTTTGTTGACTATGGCAACGCCAGTGGTGACACCTGTTGCCGGCGCAGCACACTAATGCCTGAAGGTCGCTCCCTCGCTCGCTCTGATGGGCACCTATTGCCCTATTTTACACCCACCACAAATTTTAACCCCTCGGAAACTTTAACAAAATCTTAATAAAGTTATTGCTGTAGAGTAAATATTTAATCCCCTTATAACACGGGACTACAACAAATAAATAGCGAACCCTTCGTCTGTATATAGCAGTAAATGTTGAAGAACTGGGCGGGGCATCGGGGCACTCAACAGAACGACTTTTGAAACCAGGCAAAAACCAAATTGTTTATCGCTCTTTATTAGAAATCGATATATTTCGAAACTATTATAAATGAGAGTAATAATAATAAGAAGAACAACAAGTAATACGATAATATAACCTAAACATGACACTGTTGCTCAGTGATGCCAGTATATTCAGCTTACACCCAGAGGCGATCATTACTAACAAGAAGTCTTATTACAACAAACTTTATTAAAAAAAAAAGTATCCGGGGTCTACCTCTAGTGTAACTGTGGAGACCCATAGCCTCAGAGTAGATAAAATTGCTTCGAGGAAAAACAATATTGGGATTTCTGTTTGAATATTCTGCTTCTACCTCCACATCTTTCATAAATGTACATATTCTATATGTATACTTTATTATGTAATTATAGTACACAAACTTGAAGGATTACAGTGATGTTACAAAAGTGATAGAGTATAAAATGCAAAATGTTTTCAGGACTGCAAGTACTTTGTCAACAATTACACCTGGAACATACCTGGAGAGGGTTCGGGGTCAAGCCCCCGCGCTCTGTCTGATAATACGTATATCATGCAGCTCCTCTGAGATAAGACGCATACCCAAGACACAACATTCACTTCCCAATACCTGCAACACTGAGACTGGAATGCAAAACTAGCTGTTCTGGGAACTTAGTTGTTCGGATGAGTTAGAAACATATACAGATACTAATGAATGCATCAAGAATTTCCTTAACAAAACCCACCACCTCTATAACAAACATTGCCCTAAAAAAACTAAACAGATCACAGCTAAGAGACTTAACAATCCCTGGCTAACACCCAACATCCTTAAATCCATTAACAAAAGGCACCAATATGAAAAACAATACAGAAGGGGTCTAATAACCAGAGAACAATCCAAACGCTACTCATCAACCCTTACCAGCCTGATAAGGAGATCAAAAAAATTGTATTATGAGAACAGACTCCAGAACATAAAAGGTGATATGAAAAAGACCTGGAAGACCCTATCTGCAATTCTAGGAAATAATAAGATAGCGAAAAACAACACCATCAAATTATCAAGAGCAGATGAACCCCTACTCTCACCTACTGAGACAGCAAACAGACTTAATGTTTCTTCTCCACCATAGGAAAGAATCTAGCAGTAAAATCCCAAGCTCAAACACCGTCCAACAGACTACCTCACAAACACCTACCCTAATACGCTATTCCTAGCTCCTACCAACCCAATTGAAGTCTCGCTCATAATCAACACCCTTAAAAAACAA
>WNWK01043135.1:0-15650 GCA_009830355.1 Cherax destructor
TGTTAGTCTCTCATCATACTTTGTTAGTCTCTCACCCCATACTCCTGTTAGTCTCTCCTCCCCCTCCTCCTGTTAGTCTCTCATCATACTCTTGTTAGTCTCTCATCAACTCTTGTTAGTCCCCTCATCATACTTTTGTTGGTCTCACCCATACTTTGTTAGTCTTTTCCCCTTACCCCTTTTAGTCTCTCATCCCTCCTGTTAGTCCCCATAAACCTTTTGTTTAGCCCTCACATACTTTTGTTAGTCTCTCATCATACTTTGTTAGTCCCCATCATACTCTTGTTAGTCCCCATCATACCCCCTGTTAGTCCCTCCTCCTTTTTAAAGTCCCCCTCCTCCTCCCCGTTAGCCCTCACCCATACTTTTTTGGTTATCTCACCCCATACTCTTGTTAGTCCCCATCATACTCTTGTTATCTCAATCATATTTCCCTGTTAGTCTCTCATCATACCCTGTTAGTCTCCTCATCATACCCCTTTAGTCTCTCATCTTCTCCTGTTGTCTCTCATCTCCCCCTTGTTAGTCCCCTTTCATACCCTGTTAGTTCTCATCACCCCTTAAAAGGGTCTCTCCCCAACCCTGTTAGTCTCTCATCATACCCTGTTAGTCCCCATCATACCCCAAAATTTCCCTTCCCATTTTCCTTTCTCATTTTAAATTTATTTTTCTTTTTTTTTTCCCCTGCTTGCCTTCGCCATCTTTTCCATTCTTCCTTTCCCTTTCTTGTTCTTTTTCCCTCCCATTTCAGTAACACTTTCCCCCTCGTTTATCTTTGATCTTACTTTTCTCTCCTCCCTTAGTTTTCATTGTATCTTCTCGCCCCCCATAAATTTCTTCATCTCTCTCTCTCTCTCTCCCCCCCCCAATCCCTTCCTCCATTTTTTCTTCCCCTCTCTCCCCCCCTCACCCCTGTCTCTCCCCTCCCCCCCCTCTCCCTCCCCCCTCTCCCTTTCCAAAAACCCTCACCTCTCTCCCTCACCCCTCTCCCCCCTCCCCCTCTCTCCTCACCCCCCCTCTCCCCTCCCCCTCTCTCTCCCCCCCCCCTCTCTCTCCTCCCCCCTCCCCACCCCTCTCCCCCTCACCCCTCTCTCCCTCCCCCCTCTCTCTCCTCCCCCCTGACCACCCCCTCCCCCTGCCTCCCTCTCTCCACTTTTGAAAAAGATATGTAATTAACGGGATCCATTTGAAAGGGACTGCTCCCTCCAACTGTAGTCGCCGCGGGGGGGTTTGCATCGGGTTTTATCGCAGCAGGTGGGTTGCAACAGGTGTATATTGCAATAGTGGAACTACCCCCCCACCTGGTTGCACCCCGATAACATTTGTAAAAATTTTGCATACACGTGTCACAGCACTTGCCCAAAAATTTTCCCCGAGAAAACCCTGTGCCCCACACCTGCTTCAGATTCCCCCCAAAACCCACTCACACCCCTTCCCAGTCACCCCCTTTTTTATAAAACGACACACCTGTCCACCCCTTCACTACCCTCAGCCCCTGTACAACCAGAACGGAAAAATTAACAATTTAAAGTTTTAAAAAAATTTATAACCCCACAATACCGTGGCTGCAACAATTCATAACCCACAATGTGGCTGCAACGGGAGCAGACACCACTAAGCTCAGTGACACAGTGAACGAGCAGTGAAAAGTGACCGACAGTGACACGTGGGGACGGCAGTGACACTTTGGGCAGCGGGGACCCCCTTGGGCCCAAAAAAATACACAGGGAGACGAGCGGGCACAGTGAGACGAGCAGTGACCCGTGAACGAAACAGGCCAGTGAAGGGCGAGCAGTGAAAAGGAGACGAGCAGTGAAAAGTGACGAGCAGAACTGGGAGACGAGCAGGACACAGTGAGACGAGCAGTGACACAGTGGGGGACGAGCAGGAAAAAGTGAGGAACAGTGACACTGTGAGACGAGCGGGGACACAGTGAGACGAGCAGTGACACGGGGGAGCCGAGCGGGGACACGGGGAAAACGAGCAGTGACACTTTTGGGGGGGGCAGTGACACAGGAGCCAGAGGAACAGTGAGACGAGGGACAAGGAGACAGAGTGACCCGTGAGACGAGGGTACAGGGGGACGAGCGGGGACCCGTGAGACGAGCAGTGACACAGTAGGCCCAGCAGGGCACAGTGGACGAGCAGTGAACAGTGGGGAGCAGGACAGGGAGACGAGCATTTACACAGTGAGCCGAGCAGTGACCTGGGACGAGGCAGGGCACAGTGAGACAGGGAGTGACATGGGGGTGAGCAGTGACCAGTGGGGGCCGAGCAGGGCCTTTTGAGGGAGCAGTGACACAGGGGACGAGGGAAAGGGCACAGTGAGCCGAGCAGTGACACAAAAGGGGGCCCAGCAGTGACACAGGAGGGGTGACACTGTGGAAGGGCGAGCAGTGACACAGTGGGCGAGCAGTGACACAGTGAGCCGAGCGGGGGACCAGTGAGACGAGCGGGGGACGTGGAAGGCAGTGACACAGGGGAGACGAGCAGTGACACCGGAGACGAAAGTGACCTGGGCCGGGGCAGTAATTTTTGAGCCGAGCAGTGACACTGTGGGGCCAGGGAGTGAAATTTTGGGGCGAAACAGTGACACCGGGGCCGGGCAGTGACACAGTGAGACGAGCAGTGACACAGTTGACGGGTGAAGACGGGGATGGGAGCGGGCCGAGGGAATGACACCACCCGGCCGAGCAGCCCTGTGAGCCAGCAGTGACCGAGGGGAGCAGTGACACTGTGGGCCGGGCAGTGACACGGGGAGACGAGCAGTGAAAAAGTGAGCCGATCCCTTAAAAGTGAGCCAAGTGACCAGTGAGCCGGGCGGGGACACAGGAGGGGGGCAGTGACACAGTGAGCCGAGCAGTGACACAGTGGCCGGGGAAAGGGCAGTGAGCCACAGGACACAGTCAGCCGAGCAGTGAAATCCCCGCCGAGCAGTGACACAGTCAGCCGAGCAGTGAAAAGTGAGCCGAGCAGTGGCCAGTGAGCCGAGAGTGGGAAAAGGAGCCCGGGAGGAAAAGTGAGGGGCAGTGACACAGTGAGCCGAGCAGTGACACAGTGAGCCGAGCAGTGACACAGTGAGAAGGAGTGACACAGTGAGCCGAGCGGGGAAAAGTAGGCCGAGCGGGGACACAGTGAGACGAGCGTGACACAGTGAGCCGAGCAGTGACACAGGAGACGAGCAGGGCCAGGAGACGGAGTGACACAGTGAGACGGAGGACACAGACCCGGGGAGAAATGAGCCGGGCAGTGACACAGTAGGGCCCAGCAGTGACACAGTGGAGCCGGGCAGGGACAGTGAGGAGCAGTGAACTCCACAATAGATATATCGGGGGTTTTTAACGATAGTTGATCGATAGTGGAGAAGCCTGACGAAAGCTGAAACCTTGTAAATTCAACGACAATTTTTAAATTTAAATAAAATGTTAAAAAAAGAAAGAAAAAATGAAAAAAAAAGGGGGGAGAGAGAGGAGGGGAGAGAGAAGGAGAGAGAGAAGAAATCACCACCCCCCCAAAAACCCCCCCAGAAAATTTTGGAAAATTTTTTCCCCTTTCAGTTTTTTTCCTTTTTATTTTATCAACATGTTTAATCATGTTTTTTTTTTTTTTTTTAAAACCCCCCTTTTGAAGAAATTTTTTAAAAAAAAATTGAAAAAATTTTAAAAATTTTCCGGAAAAAACACAAAAATTAATATATAAAAAACCATAAAAAATTAACATACCCCAAAAAAAATTTAAATAAAATTTAAATTAACAAATAGGAAAAATTTTTAAAAAATTTAACATTTTTTTATTGACGGGAAAAAAGGATACATTTTTTATGATACAGGAGAGGGGGTACATGGAAGGATAAAAAAGAGGGGTACATGTTTGTAGATAAGGGGGGGTCCGTTTGTGGGTAAAAGGGGGAGATACATTTTGGGGGAAGGTTTCAGGAGGGGTTTACATGTTTGTAATAAAAACATTTAGAAAGGAAAAGGGCCCCTTTGCAGGGGTTTGGGAAAATCCAAACATAAAAACGGGGGGGAAAAAGGATCAGGCTTAAGGGATCCCGGGGGAGAGGATAAAGGCTTATGATACAGGAGAGAGGATCAGGTTTTTGATACAGGGGGGAAAGAGGATAAGGCTTTTTTACAGGAGAGGGCATGTTTTTTGATACGGGGAAGATTTTTTAAGGATAGGGGGGAGGGGATCTTTTTTGCATGATAAAAAAGGGTCAGTTTTATTACAAAAAAAGAGGATACATGTTTGCATGAACAGAAGAGGGGAAAATTTTTTGTTTTACAGAAGAGGATACATTTTTTCATGATACAGAAGAGAGATTACACTAGATGACAGCAGAAGAGATTACATGTTTGCATGATACA
Source organism: Cherax destructor (assembly GCA_009830355.1). Lineage (NCBI taxonomy): Eukaryota > Metazoa > Arthropoda > Malacostraca > Decapoda > Parastacidae > Cherax > Cherax destructor. The sequence goes on from WNWK01043135.1 coordinate 4,368, forward strand.
GAAGAGAGATATGTTGTATTTGATACAGAAGAGAGGATAAAAGATGATTACAGAAGAGAGATATGCTCTGCATGATACAGAAGCGTTGCATGATAATGAAGAGAGGACATGTTTGCATGATACAGAAGAGATACATGTTTGCATATTGATACAGAAGAGAGGTGATTACATTTGTATTGAGGCTGCAGAAGCAGGATACAAGCCAGCCGATACAGAAGAGAGTTTGCATGACAAGCTGCATTTATGACACATGCTTGCATGATACAGAAGAGAGATACGTTTCGTATTTATTAGAAGAGAGGATTACATGTTTGTTGCATTGAGGCCAGAAGAGAGATACATGCCTGCATGATATTGCACATGCTCTGCATACAGAGGAGACATGCTTCATGACACAGAAGAGATATGCTGCATGATACAGAAGAAGAGAGACACATGCTTGTGTATTTATTACAGAAGAGAAAGATTACATGTTTGCCAGATGCTTGCATGCATACAGAAGAGAGGAGAAGATGTTTGCATGACAGAAGAGAGATACATGTTTCCAGTATTTATTAGTAGAAGAGAGGATATAGTGAAGAGAGCGATACATTTGCATGATAGAAGAGATACATGTATGATACAGAAGAGTAGGACATGAAGAGAGATACATGGCGATACAGAAGAGGATACATGTATGATACAGAAGAGAGCATGTATGATACAGAAGAGAGGATACACAGATACAGAAGAGAGATTACAGCGATACAGAAGAGATACATGTAGCAGAAGAGAGATACATACAGTTAAGAGAGGATACATGGGCGTATACAGAAGAGAGATACATGCAGCGATACAGAAGAGAGATACATGCAGATACAGAAGAGAGGGATACATGTATGACAGAAGAGAGATACATGTATGATGCCAGAAGAGAGGATACGGTGAATGAGCCCAGTAATGGTTGCACACAAGAGGTACATTGAACAGAGCCCAATGTTCTCCAACTATATCTATTGTGGCACAACACATGTCCTCAAAATAATACTGCCAGATCTTTTTTGATTTGTTTTCTAAAACCCGGCAGTAATATTTTGAGGACATGTGTTATTGCCGTTGACTACTGGGAAGATATAGTTGGAAGGAACCGATTTACTGACTTCTTAATGGGGAAGACGCGAGAATATTGCCTCTTGTAGTCTGTATTATAGGCTCATTCACACATGTATCCTTCTCTTCTGTATCATACATGTATCCTCTCTTCTGTATCATACATGTATCCTTCTCTTCTGTATCATACATGTATCCTCTCTGTATCATACATGTATCCTTCTGTATCATACATGTATCCTTCTCTGTATCATACATGGTCCTCTCTTCTGCACACATGTATCCTCCTCTTCTGTATCATACATGTATCCTCTCTTCTGTATCATACATGTATCCTCTCTTCTGTATCACTGGCTACATGTATCCTCTCTTCTGTATCACATGTAATCCTTCCTCTTCTGTATCATACATGTATCCTTCTCTTCTGTATCATACATGTATCCTCTCTTTCTGTATCATACATGTATCCTCTCTTCTGTATCATGCAAACATGTATCTCTTCTGTATCATGCAAACATATATCCCTTCTCTTCTATATCATGCAAACATGCACTCTCTCTGTATCATGCAAACATGTATCCTCTCTTCTGTATCATGCAAACATGTATCCTCTTCTGTATCATGCAAACATGTATCTCTTCCTCTTCTGTATCATGCAAACATGTATCCTCTCTTCTATCATGCAAACATGTATCCTCTCTTCTGTATCATGTAAACATGCATCCTCCTCCTCTGTATCATGTAAACATGTATCCTCTCTTCTGTATCATGCAAACATGTATCCTCTCTTCTGTATCATGCAAACATGTATCCCTCTTCTTTTCATGCAAACATGTCCTCTTCTGTATCATGCAAACATGTATCCTCTCTCTGTATCATGGGGAAACATGTATCCCCCTCTTCTGTATCATAAAATTATCCTCTTCTGTATCATGAAACATGTATCCTCTCTTCTGTATCATGCAAAACATGTATCCCTCTCTTCTTTTCATGCAAACATGTATCCTCTTCTGTATCATGCAAACATGTATCCTCCCCTTCTGTATCATGCAAAAATGTATCCTCTCTTCTGTATCATGCAAAAATGTTTTTCTTCTGTATCATGCAAAAATGTATCTCTCTTCTGTATCATGTAAACATGTATCCTCTCTTCTGTATCATGCAAACATGTATCCTCTCCCCTGTATCATAAAAGTATCCCCTTTTTCTGTATCATAAACATGTACCCCTTCTGTATCAGCCAGATCCTCCTTCTGTATCAGCCTGTATCCTCTCTTCTGTATCATTTAAAAAAAGATCCTTTTCTCCCGATCATAAAGTATCTTTTTCCTGTATCATAAAACTGTACCCCCCCGCCTGAACCCCCGTATCCCTTTCCCCTCCCGTATCATAAACCTGTATTTTCCCCCTTTTTTCCCGAATCAAAAACCATTTTTTCATGAAACCTTTCCTTTTCTGTATCATACAAACGTTTTTTTAAAACCTCCCCTCCTGTATCATACAAACTGTATCCTCTTCCTGTATCAAAAAACAATTTTTTTATCCTTTTTCTCTCCTGTATCATACAAACATTTTCCTCTCCTGTATCATACAAAAATGTATCCCTCTCCGTATCATACAAACATGTATCCTCTCTCCTGTATCATACAAACATGTATCCTCTCCTGTCAGATAAAAATAAAAAAGAGTTTATACATCTTTCCTATTATGTTAATGTATGTGTATGTTAATGGTTAATGTATGTGTATGTTAATGGTTAATGTATGTTATGTTATGTATATATACGTGTATGTTAATGTGTTTGTGCCGAATGTTTAATTTATTCATGGTAGTTTTTTTAAAATTATGTACTTCAAAGGTGGTATACAAAAAAAAAACATTTATACCAACATGATATAAACATGTTGATAAACATGAAGGAACAGCTGTAAGGAAAATAATGTCAGGGGAAAGTTGTCTGGCGGGACTTGTCCAGACAGGTGGTGAGCCCCCCCCCCCTCTCTCTCTCTCTCTCTTCTCTTTTCTTTTCCCCTCTCTCTCTCTCTCTCGCTCTCTCTCATTTTTTCATTTTTCTTTCTAACATTTAGTTAAGGGAATTGTCACGTTGAATTTTGGGGTTAAATTTCAGTTTTCAGCTTCCACTACCCATCAACTATCGTTAAAAAACCCCGATATATCTATTGTGGAGTCATCCGGCTCACTGTGTCACTGCCCGGCTCACTGTGTCACTGCTCGGCCACTGTGTCACTGCCCGGCTACCCTGTCACTGCCCCGGCTCACTGGTCACTGCTCGTCTCACTGTGTCACTGCTCGTCTCACTGTGTCACTTTCTCGTCTCACTGTGTCACTGCTCGTCTCACTGTGTACTGCCCCCGGCTCACTGTGCACCGTTTGGCTCACTGTGTCAAATGCTCGTCCACTGTGTCACTGCCTGTCCCCCCCGTGTCACCGCTCGCTACTGTGTCACTGCTCGGCTCACGTGTCACTGCTCGGCTACTGTGTCACTGCCCGGCTCACTGTGTCACTGCTCGGCTCACTTTTCACTGCCCGGCTACTGTGTCACTGCCCGGCTGACTGTGTACTGCTCGGCTGACTGTGTCACGCTCGGCTGACGTGTCACTGCTCGGCTGACTGTCACGCCTGGCTACTGTGTCACTGCTCGGCTCACTGGTCACCGCCCGGCTCACTGTGTCACTGCCCGGCTCACTGGTCACTGTCCGGCTACTGTGTCAGACGGCTCACTGTGTCACCGCTCGTCCACTGTGTCACTGCCCGGCCCACAGTGTCCTGCTCGGCCTACAGTGTCACTGCTCGGCTCACAGTGTCATTTCTCGGCTACAGGCACTGCCCGTCTCACGGTACTGCCGTCCTTTTTCCCCGGCACTACCGTCCCACTGTGTACTGTCGTCCCCGTGTACTGCTCGGCTCACTGTGTCATGCTCGGTCATGTGTCATGCTCGTCTCACAGTGTCACTGCCGTCTCACTGTGTCACTGCTCGGCCCACTGGTCACCGCTCGGCTCACTGTGTCACTGTGTCTACTGTGTCATGCCCGTCTACAGGTACTGCTGGCTACTGTGTCACTGCTGTCTCACTGTGCACCGTCTCTACTGTGTCACCGTGTCCACTGGTCACTGCTGTCCCAGTGTCACTGCTCGGCCACCGTGTACTGCTCGTCCCACCGTGTACTGCTCGTCTCACCGTGTCACTGTCCTCACTGTGTCACTGCTCGTCTCACTGTGTCACTGCTCGGCTCACTTTTCCTGCCCGTCTCCCCGTGTCACGCTCGTCTCACTTTTCCTTCGTCTCCTGTGTCACTGCTCGTCCCCCCCTGTCCCCGCTCGTCTCAGTGTCACTGCCCTCATTATCCCTTCTGTCTCACAGTGTACCTCGCCCCGTGTCCTCCCGGCTCATTTGTGTCCCCTTTCTCACTGTGTCACTACTTATTGTGCTGCTACTTTGCACACATTGGGGGTTTAATTTTCAGCCACGGTATTGTGGGTTATAATTTTGCAGCCACGGTTTCTTGTTTTGTTCACCGGTTTACATGGGCTGGGGGGTAGTAAAGGGGGGTGGACAGGTTGTCGGGGGTTATATAAAAGGGTGACTCAGAGCAGGGGGAGGGGGGTGGGGGGGGAATCTGCAGGTGTGTGCACAGGTGTGTCCCAAATTTCGCCAGGCAAGTGCTGTGACACGTGTATGCAAATTTTGACAAGTGTTCTCGTTGCAACCAGGTGTGGGAGGATTCCACTATTCAATATACACCTGTTAAATCACACCCGCTCGATACACACCTGGGTGCAATACCCCGGAGCGACAGTTGGGGGCGAGTACTTATCAAATGGATCAGTTAATTACATATTTGTTCATTAAAGTGGAGAAGGAGAGGCAGGGAAGTGGTCAGGGTGAGGGGAGAGAGAGAGGGGGGAGGGGAAGAGAGGGTGAAAGAGGAGAGGGGGAAGGGGTAGGGGGAAGAGGGGGGAAAGGAGGGGGGGAAGGGAAGAGGGGTGAGGGGAGAGAGGGGGGGGAGGGGGGAAGAGGGAGGGAGAAAGGGGTGAGGGAAGAGGGTGAGAAGGGTGAAGATTTGTGGGGGAGGGTGAGGGGGGGAGAGAGAGAGGGGGGAGGAGAGAAAACAGGGGGAGGGGGAGAGAGGGAGAAAAAGAATGGAAAGGGATTGGGGAGAGAGAGAGAGAGAAGAGGGAAGAAAATTTTTTAGTGGGAGCGAGATAGGGTAAAAGATACTGGGGGGGAAGAAAAGAAAAATCAAAGATAAACAGGGGAAAGTAAATGAAATGGGAGGAAAAGATGACAAGAAAGAATGGAAGAATGAAGAGATGGCAGAGACAAGCAGGGAAAATAAAAGATAAAATAATGAGTATGAGAAAAAAACGTAGGAAGATAATGCGGAGTATGATGAGAGACTAACAGGAGTATGATGAAGACAAAGATATGATGAGAGACTAACAGAGTATGATGAGAGACTAAAGGAGTATGATGAGACTAACAGGAGTATGATGAGACTAACAGGGAAGGGTGAAGACTAACAGGAGATGATGAGAGACTAACAGGAGTATGATGGGGACTAACAAGAGATGGGTGAGAGACTACAAGAGTATGATGAGAGACTACAAGAGTATGATGAGAGACTAACAGGAGGAGGGAGGAGGGAGGACTAACAGGGGGGAGGAGGGACTAACAATATGATGAGAACTAACAAGAGTATGATGAGAGACTAACAAAGTATGATGAGAGACTAACAAGAGTATGATGAGAGACTAACAAAGTAAGGGTGAGAGATAACAAGAGAGAGGGGAGATCAAGAGTATGAAGAGACTAACAAAGGGGGAGGGGGGACTACAGGAGTATGATGAAGCTAAAAGAGTATGTAGAGACTAACAAGAGTATGATGAGAGACTAACAAAGTAGTGAGAGACCAACAAAGGGGGAGGAGGAGAGACAACAGGAGTATGATGAAGACTAAAAAGTATGATGGAACTAACAAAATATGATGAGAGACTAACAAGAGTATGATGAGAGACTAACAGGAGTGAGGAGGAGAGACTAACAGGAGTATGATGAGAGACTAACAAGAGTATGATGAGAGATAACAAGAGATGATGAGAGACTAACAGGAGTATGATGAGAGACTAACAGGAGTATGATGAGAGACAACAGAGTATGAGATGAGAGACTAACAGGAGTATGATGAGAGACTAACAGGAGTAGATGAGAACTAACAAGAGTATGAAGAAGACTAACAAGAGTATGAAGAGAGACTAACAAGAGTATGATGAGAGACTAACAGGAGGAGGAGGAGAGACTAACAGAGTATGATAGAGACTAACAAGAGTATGATGAGAGACTAACAAGAGTAGATGAGAGACTAACAAGAGATGATGAGAGACTAACAGGAGGAGGAGGAGAAAACTAACGAAGTATGGATGAGACTAACAGAGTATGATGAGAGACTAACAAGGGGTATGATGAGAGACTAACAGAGTATGATGAGAGACTAACAGAGTGATGAGAGACTAACAGGAGAGACTGGGGGGGACTAACAGGGGTATGATGAGAGACTAAAGGAGGAGGGGAGGAGAGACAACAGGGGTATGATGAGAGACTAACAAGGGGTATGATAGAGACTAACAAGAGTATGATGAGAGACTAACAAGAGTATGATGAGAGACTAACAAGAGTATGATGAGAGACTAACAGGAGTATGGTGAGAGACTAACAGAGTAGAGAGACTAACAAGAGTATGATGAGAGACTAACAGATATGTGAGAGACTAACAAGGAGGAGAGAGAGACTAACAGGAGTATGATGAGAGACTAACAAGAGTATGGATGAGGACTAACAAGAGTATGTGAGAGACTAACAAGAGATGTGAGAGACTAACAAGAGTATGATGAGACTAACAAGAGTATGATGAGAGACTAACAGAGTATGGTGAGAGACTACCAAGAGTATGATGAGAGACTAACAAGAGTATGATGAGAGACTAACAAGAGTATGATGAGAGACTAACAAGAGATGATGAGAGACTAACAAGAGTATGATGAGAGACTAACAAAGAGTATGATGAGAGACTAACAAGAGTATGATGAGAGACTAACAAGAGTATGATGAGAGACTAACAAGAGTATGATGAGACTAACAGGAGTATGATGAGAGACTAACAAGAGTATGATGAGAGACTAACAAGAGTATGATGAGAGACTAACAAGATATGTGAAGACTAACAAGAGTATGATGAGAGACTAACAGAAAAAGCTATGGATGAGAGACTAACAGGAGGAGGAGGAGAGACTAACAGGAGAGATGAGAGACTAACAAGAGTATGATGAGAGACTAACAAGAGTATGATGAGACTAACAAGAGTATGATGAGAGACTAACAGGAGTATGGAGAGACTAACAGGAGGAGGAGGAGAGACTAACAGGAGTATGATGAGAGACTAACAGGAGTATGGATGAGAGACTAACAGGAGTATGATGAGAGACTAAGAGTATGATGAGAGACTAACAAGAGTATGATGAGAGACTAACAGGAGTATGATGAGAGACTAACAGGGGGTATGGTGAGAGACTAACAAGAGTATGATGAGAGACTAACAAGAGTATGATGAGAGACTACAAGAGTGGGAGATAACAGGAGTATGATGAGAGACTAACAGGAGTATGATGAGAGACTAACAGGAGTATGATGAGAGACTAACAGGAGTATGATGAGAGACTAACAGGAGGAGGAGGAGGGACTAACAGGAGGAGGGACTAACAGGAGGAGGGACTAACAGGAGGAGGGACTAACAGGAGGAGGGACTAACAGGAGGAGGGACTAACAGGAGGAGGGACTACAGAGGAGGGACTAACAGGAGGAGGGACTAACAGGAGGAGGGACTAACAAGAGGAGGGACTAACAAGAGGAGGGACTAACAAGAGGAGGAGCCTAACAGGAAGAGAAGGGACTAACAGGAGTTGGGACTAACAAGAGGAGGAGCCTAACAGGAGGAGGAGGGACTAACAAGAGGAGGAGGAGGAGGAGGAGGGACTAACAGGAGGAGGAGAAGAGACTAACAGGAGAAGAGACTAACTGGAGGAGGAGAAGAGACTAACAGGAGGAGGAGAAGAGACTAACAGGATGAGGAGAAGAGACTAACAGGAGGAGGAGAAGAGACTAACAGGAGGAGGAGAAGAGACTAACAGGAGGAGGAGAAGAGACTAACAGGAGGAGGAGAAGAGACTAACAGGAGGAGGAGAAGAGACTAACAGGAGGAGGAGAAGAGACTAACAGGAGGAGGAGAAGGGGACTAACAGGAGGAGGAGAAGAGACTAACAGGAGAAGAGACTAACTGGAGGAGGAGAAGAGACTAACAGGAGAAGAAGACTAACGGGAGGAGGAGAAGAGACTAACGGGAGAAGAGACTAACTGGAGGAGGAGAAGAGACTAAAGGAGAAGAGACTAACAGGAGGAGGAGAAGAGACTAACAGGAGAAGAGACTAACTGAGGGGGGAGAAGGGGGACATCCAGGATGTAAGGTGTAAGGGAGAGAGGGGAAATAGACAGAGGCATAAGGAGAGGGGGGAGAGAGACGGACGGAGAGAACTCTAGGAAGCGCAAACCCTCAGGGTCACAGCACCTGGAAGAGGACAGCAAGCAAATTTGATCCGGGGAAAAGGCAAGGTAGCTCCAGTGCCTTGAATCAGAAGCCCTTCACCAGTATCAAAGTACCCCCTCCCATCCTCCCCCTTTGAGGGAGAAGAAAAAGAAAATATCCGTAATATAACTGTGCGCGCGTGTGGCGCGCCTTGTGTATTTCATTAAAAAAATCAGTCTGACATTGATGGGTCCTATTAAAGAGTTTTACCACATAAACAACGTTATACTCGTAAGTTTAACAAGCGATTTTTTTACCATTAACATAAACAATTATCACAATGTGTTGTGACTTGTTATGGAAATTTGGACGCTATTTTCTGTCGACGAAAACAACACCTTTAATTCTCTCTCTCGCTCTCTCTCGCTCTCTCCGCTCCCCTCGCCTTCCTCCCCCCTCTCGCCTTCCTCGCGCTCTCTCTCTCTCGCTCTCTCTCGCTTTCTCTCGCCTTCGCTCTCTCTCTCTCTCTCTCTCGCGCTCTCTCTCTCTCTCTCCCCCCGTAGTCATCTCCCTGAAGAAGATAGTTTTCACATCTCTTCGACGCATTCAACATTTTAACGTCATGACCACGTCTGGTTCCATATCTTCACTCAGCTTGTTCGGTCGGCCTCTGTGAGCTATAACGTTACGACCATGTCCCCTGCGTCTTCATTCTACAATGTTATGATATACTCGCATCACCCATTTTTTTTTTAACCCGGATTTGTATGAATCACCATTTATCATTACCATGTTCTAAGTGATACCTAACCATCCTGTGTATAGAATATGAGAGGGGAACATAGCTAGCGTAGTAGAATATGAGAGGGAACATAGCTAGCGTAATAGAATATGAGGGGGGAACATAGCTAGCGTGATAGAATATGAGAGGGGAAATATACGAAGGTAATAGAAAAATGAGAGGGGAACATAGCCAGTAATAGAATAGGGAGAGGGGAACATAGCTAGCGTAATAGAATATGAGAGGAACAAAAGCTAGCCTGATAGATACAACTATCAATAAGTGTTCCTTAAATCTAAACTCACTGTTCCATAAATCCCAGGCACACCGTTCCTTAAATTCCACAAATTGTCCCTTAAACCCTACTTTACTTAATCCTACGCATTGTTCCTTATATCTCAGTATTGCTCCTTAAATCCCACTTATTGCTCCTTAAATCATAAAAATTGTTCCTTAAATCCTACATCTTGAATCCCACGTATTGCTCTAAATCCCACGCAGTGTTCCACGTTAACAGTATACCTGACTCGACATACACGCCATAAGGGTTTAGGTGTCAGTAGTTTGGTATCAAGACATATACAGTACGTTCTCGGATTTGTCACCTTGGGTTTATGTTGACAAACACACCGACTGAAGATCAAGCTTTTTTATGTTGTTCAAATGCCAGCTTGTTCTGAGCTTGGGCTCCTACTTCGACTATAAAGAAATGTTGCGTCACCATCGTCGTGTGAGGGGGTGGGAGTCAGGGGGGTGAGTCCTGCTCATCCGGGTAGGAAGTTCCTCCCAGGGGGTCCCAGAAGGATGAGAGTTCACCGAGGAAGGTTGGGTGAGGAACGTTGCTCTGTACGTTTAAAAAACGTTGGGTGAAGAACTTCTTTGAACTTCTGGGAAAAAATTCCCAGAACTTGGTTTAGAACTTCCTAGAACGTTGGGGAAAACATTCCCCGAACGTTGGCTGAAGAAAATTCCCCGAACTTATGAAGAAAATTCGAACTTGGGTGAGGGCACAGCGTTCCCAGAACATTTCCCCGAACGTTGACTGAAAAAGTTCCCAGAACGTTACTGAGGGAAAATTCCCGAACGTTATGAAGAACATTCCCAGAACGTTTACTGAAGAAAATTTCCCAGAACGTTGGCTGAGGGAAAATTCCCAGAACTTGACGGGAAAATTCCCAGAACGTTGACTGAGGAAACCCCAATTGACTGGAAAGTTCCGAACGTTGGGTGAGGGAAAATTCCCCAAAATTGGGGAAGAACATTCCCCAACGTTTACTGGGAAAATTCCAGAACGTTGGCTGAGGGAAAATTTCCCGAACGTTGGGTGAGGGAAAATTTCCCCGAACTTGGCAAAAAAAATTCCCAGAACTTGGCAAGAAAGTTCAGAACGTTGGGTGAAAAAGTTCCCAGAACGTTGGTGAGGGAAAGTTCCTAAAAAGTTGGGTGAGAAACGTTCCCCGAACTTGGCTGAGGGAACGTTCCTAAAACGTTGCTGAGGAACATTCCCAAAAGTTGGCTGAGGGAAAATTCCCAGAACGTTCGAAAACTTCCCAGAACGTTGGCTGAGGAATTCCCAAAAAATTGGGTGAAAACGTTCCCCGAACGGTTGGGTGAGGGAAATTCCTAAAAAGTTGGGTGAGGGAAAATTCCCAGAACGTTGGGTGAGGAAAATTCCCAGAACTTGGCTGGGAACTTCCAGGTTGGCAAAACCCCCAAAGAAACTTCCAAACTTGGGTGAAAACTTCCCCCAACTTTGGGGAGAACTTCCTAAAAGTTGGGGAAAAAGTTCCCAGAACGTTGGGTGAGAACCCAAATTC
>WNWK01043136.1:0-15649 GCA_009830355.1 Cherax destructor
TCAGGGATGTGTTAAAGAATCGCCAGACACAGAGCTCCCTGGACAAATTTGTTGTTAGAAAGAGGTCCAGTGACTCTCAAGCTGGTCCTAGTGGCATTCAAAGAAAAAGGAAAGTAACCCCAGAAAAGGACTTGGTACCTGCAGTGTTAATGGAAGGGGATTCCCCTTCCAAACACTAGCATACTACTCCACCTTCTCCCCTCCTCCCGTCCTCCACACATCAACAACTCTTCAATAAATGTAAGTGACATGTTATTGTTCAATATTTACATGTGTATTTAGGTATTCTTTATTAAATTCTTTATTATTTAATGTCAAAAAGTTCTAAAAAATATTATATTTAACTACTTTTGGAAGTCTTGGACGGATTAAATTTATTTCCATTATTTCTTATGGGGAAAATTGATTCGTGTAACGATTGTTTCGCCTTAAAATATGCCCTCTCTGACGGATTAATATCGTAAGTCGGGGTACCACTGTATGTACAAAAAAGCTTCACAGGTACTGTCACCAATTATTGCAACACCATTCAATAAATCCATTGAAACCTCCACATTCCCATCAATTCTCAAAATAGCAAGGGTCACCCCGATCCATAAAGGAGGTGATCAAACAAACTTGAATAATTATAGACCAATAACTAATTTACCACTGCTCTCTAAAATCTTTAAAAAATTAATTCATAGACAGATCTATTCCTACCTCATCTCACACAACGTACTCAACCCCAGTCAGTTTGGATTCAGGACCAACAAAAGCACAAATGATGCCATTATACACAAGCTAGAGTTAACCCTTTGAGGGTCGAGAGGCCCTCTCCCAAACTTGTTCTCAGGGTCGAAAAAATTTCAGAAAAAAAAGATTTTTTCTAATGAAATGATAAGATAATCTTTTTCCGATCATAACGCCACCAAAATTATGAAGTTTGATGGAAAACTAACGGAGTTATGCTCTCGCGAAGTTAGTGGTATTGATGACATTTACGCATCGGCGATTTTGCCCACTTTGACCCCTATTTTCGGCAAATTCCAATGTTTCAGTCTACTAAAATTATAGCTATTTAGCTAGAGCTCCATTTGTTCTATCAATTGAGTATAAGAAATCGCCAATTTACCGATTTCAACTACCCAATAAGGTGGTCAGAAATTGGCAATTTGGCCAATTTCACACAAATTTAAAAAAATGCTAATTTCAAAATAGGGTCCAAAATAAACGAGACAGACATTCTTGGCACTCAAATAACATTTTATCTGTTCATTAGTCATGTCTCCAGGCCCCTCTTACATTACTTTTGCTTTCCATTTTGAATTTTGAATCTCAGAAAAAAATAGAAGATTTACTGTTATGTATACATCTGCATCATTGTAGAAACGGTATAAATAATATCAGTGCACTTGTGCAAGAATATTAGACATGCCAGTTGATGTGTATTGGACGCATGGCGTGATTTGTTTACTCTTGAACATCGACAAAAATCGAACATTTTCGTTACTTTGCGCTCAGTTTCAAGGTACAGTGGACCCCCGGTGTTCCTCCTGCTCAAAACACGCCCTTTTATGTAAGTATATTTTTTTAAATGCTTTTTTAAGTGTAGTTTTGGGGGGTCTACAAGGACTAGTCTACTTTACATTATTTCTTAAGGGAATAAATTCGGTTGGTAGTGGCACTTGAACAGCATTCTGTTACGAAAAATGGACGAACACCGGGGGTCTACTGTACTTGTCATCGTAAAACCAATCAAAATCATCACTTTTTCTGTAATATAACTTCCATTCTATCGAATGAGACCAAGAAAACCAGAATACAACCACAAATACCATACGAAAATACACCCGAAAGTCGCTGTTTTAAACCAAAAAAACGGTCAGTTTTTTTCTCATTATCACTGCGTGCTTCAGGATTTTTATACTGCGCACACTGACCACGCAGACCCATTCTTTCATATGTAGGCCTGCCAGCTTTCTTCCACCAGATTTGAAGGCACTAGAATTTAGGCGTACAAGTACGTGACCGACCCTGGCTGCACTGACGTACTAGTAAGGGACCGACCCTCAAAGGGTTAATATATACCACACTTGAGAAGAAAGAAGTTCCACTGGGAATCTTCATTGATCTACGCAAAGCTTTTGATACAGTCAATCATGATTTACTGCTTACAAAACTAGCACACTATGGTATAAAAGGGCACTCGCTCAACTACATAAAGTCATACCTCAGTAACAGAAGCCAATACGTGTACACAAATGGAGCAAACTCTTCCACACAGCAAATTACAGTCGGAGTCCCTCAAGGAAGTGTACTGGGTCCACTCTTATTCCTCATTTACATCAATGACCTACCTAATGCATCACAACTACTCAAACCCATATTATTTGCTGATGACACAACATATGTCTTCTCTCACCCAAATCCAGTCATACTGGCCAATACTGTTAATGCAGAATTACAGAAAATATTGACAAGACCTACTTTGTACAGTTTGGAAACAGAGTTACAAATGTTCCACTTAACATAACACTCAACGGTTCACCCATCACAAGACTCAAAGAGGGAAAATTCCTAGGAAACCACATTGACAGTAGCCTTAAATTCCAAACACACATACAACAAATTTCCAAGAAAATCTCTAAGACAGTAGGCATATTATCTAAGATACGCTACTATGTTCCTCAATCAGCTCTCCTTGCACTATATCACTCGCTCATTTACCCATATCTCACGTATGAAATCTGTGCATGGGGATCAACAACATTAAATCACCTTAGAAAACTCATAACCCAGCAAAAGGCTGCAGTCAGAATGATAACATTCCCACTCTAGACAGCATACTCCACCAATATTCAAAAGCCTAAAACTACTCACCATAAAGAACATTCAAACTTATTCTTGTGTCTACTACATACATAGAACTCTACATTCTAATATTTACCCTCCGCTCAAAATTCTCCTCACCAACTTTAATAGGACCCATGACCATAACACAAGATACAGATCATTTTTTGATGTACCCAGTGTCCACAGCAACCTATGTAAGAATTCTATGCACATAAAGGGCCCCAGAATCTGGAACTCATTACCAGGAAATGCTAAAATAACCTTGTCTGAAAATCAATTTATGACTTCTCAAAAACCACCTACTCACCCTAAACTAAATACGGTACTCATACCGTAAATTGCCTTCAAAAATGCTCAAAGTTATTTTCCTATAAAATAATTTCAATTTTTACAATTATGTTACCACCTAATCACCCTAAACTATATACAGTGGTACCTCGGTTAACGATGGTCAGCAAACTCGCCCTTTTATGTAAGTTTATTTTTTTAAATGCTTTTGTAAGTGTATTTTTGGGGGTCTAAAAGGACTAGTCTATTTTACATTATTCCTTATGGGGATAAATTCATTTGGTAATGTCACTTGAACAGCATTCTGGAACAACAAAAATATCGTTAACCGAGGTACCACTGTACTCTCAAAATGCTCAATGTTATTTTCATTAAGATAATTTAATTTTTACTATTATGTTCCATCCTACTAAACACTTGTTACAATGTCTATCATCATTTTGTAATGAACAATGTATTATTATCATATCATAATTTGAACGATCTACCAATTCAAACTCACTCAATTACTCCAATATTATGTTCATAGTCTATAAGCCATTAGATTAAGCTGCCCCTAATGCCAAGGCATGCCAGAGGCTCTCCTTGCACCTCAATTTATGATTGTAATGTAAACCCATGTACATGAGCAAAGAAATAAAATTGTATTTGTATTTGTATCCACACAGACCTCTCTCCATTTATGTAAACTGTTGATATGAGTCAACCATGTCTTGATCCAGGAGATAATTTTCCCTTTTATTCCATGTGCTACCACTTTCTTCAATAATACCTTGTGTGGAATTCTATCAAATGCCTTACTGAAGTCCACAAACACAATTTCGTATTCCTTATCATTATCTATAGTGTTGAATACCTCAGTGAAAGAGATTAGTAAATTTGTATGGCAAGAACACCCCTTTGAAATAACAATGTTGAAATTCCCTGATCAATTATTTTGATATCATCTGGAAAAGATGATACAAAGTTATTGTTAGAATTCACATCTATGAATTTGTTTACTATCACTCAGTGATATTTTTGTTAGCAATCTGAATGTTCGTTTCCTTACTTTTCTTCACACAGTATACCAACTGACGCTACTTTTATGAGGTATTTTAGAGGGGGATGGGGGGGTTGGCAAATCCAGTGGTACTAATGAGAGAGAGTTGGAAAGTTCAGTGGTGCCATGAATGAGATTGGGAGTCCAAGAATACAATGAAAAGGACTGGAGAGTCCAGTCATAGCAAAGAAAATGTGGTAAAATATAATGGGTGATACACAAGTTGATGAATCCAGTGGTACCTTCAATAGTGTTGGTAAGTCTGGTGGTACCATGGGTGATGTTAGTGGTACTATGGGTAGTGTTACAAAGAGCAGTGGTACAATGGGTGGTGTTAGTGAGTTGTGGTACAATTAGTGTGAGTGCAGTGGTACTATGGATAGTGGTGAGTGCAGTGGTACCATGGATGGTGGTGGTGAGTGCAGTGGTACCATGTGTGGTGGTGAGTGCAGTGGTACCATGTGTGGTGGTGAGTGCAGTGGTACCATGGGAGGTGGTGAGTGCAGGGGTACCATGGGTGGTGGTGGTGAGTGGAGTGGTACCATGTGTGGTGGTGAGTGCAGTGGTACCATGGGAGGTGGTGAGTGCAGGGGTACCCTGGGTGGTGGTGGTGGTGAGTATAATGGGTGATACACAAGTTGATGAATCCAGTGGTACCTTCAATAGTGTTGATAAGTCTAGTGGTACCATGGGTGATGTTAGTGGTATTATGGGTAGTGTTACAAAGAGTAGTGGCACAAAGAGCAGTGAGTTGTGGTACAATGAAGTGTGAGTGCAGTGGTACCATGGATAGTGGTGGTGGTGAGTGCAGTGGTACCATGGGTGGTAGTGGTGGTGGTGAGTGCAGTGGTACCATGGGTGGTAGTGGTGGTGGTGAGTGCAGTGGTACCATGGGTGGTAGTGGTGGTGGTGAGTGCAGTGGTACCATGGGTGGTAGTGGTGGTGGTGAGTGCAGTGGTACCATGGGTGGTGGTGGTGAGTGCAGTGGTACCATGGGTGGTGGTGAGTGCAGTGGTACCATGGGTGGCGAGTGGTGGTACCATGGGTGGTGGTGAGTGCAGTGGTACCATGGGTGGTAGTGAGTGCAGTGGTACCATGGGTGGTGGTGAGTGCAATGGTACCATGGGTGGTGGTGAGTACAGTGGTGCCATGGGTGGTGAGTACAGTGGTACCATGGGTGGGGAGTACAATGGTACCATGATTGAAGTATAATGGTATCATGGGTGGTTAGGTACCATGAGAGGTGAGTACAAAGGTACCATGGGTGGTCCTTGGTACCATGGGAGGTGAGTACAATGGTACAATGGATGGTGTTAGGTACCATGGGAGGTGAGAACAATGGTACAATGGGTGTTAGGTACCATTGGAGGGGAGTACAATAACATGGGTGGTGCTAGGTACCATGGGAGGTGAATACAATGATACTATGGGTGGTGTTAGGTACCATGGGTGAAGTACAATACAATGGGAGGTGAGTAGTGGTACCATGGGTGGTGTTAGGTACCATGGGAGGTGAGTACAATACCATGGGTGAAGTACAATGGTATCATGGGTGAGTGCAGTGGTACCATGGGAGGTGAGTACAATACCATGGGTGAAGTACAATGGTATCATGGGTGAGTGCAGTGGTACCATGGGAGGTAAGTAAAGTGGTACCATGGGTAAAGTAGTGGTACCATGGGTGAAGTACAGTGGTACCATGGGTGAAGTACAGTGATACCATGGGTGAAGTACAGTGGTACCATGGGTGAAGTACAATGGTACCATGGGAGTACAATGGTACCCTTGGTTGGGTATCATGGGAGGCAAGTATAGTGGTACCATGGGAGGCGAGTATAGTGGTACCATGGGAGGCGAGTATAGTGGTACCATGGGTGTTAAGTACCATGTCAGGCGAGTACAATACCATGGGTGGTGTTAGGTACCATGGAAAGCGAATATATTGGTACCATAGGAGGCGAGTACAGTGGTACCATGGGAGGTGAGTACAATGGTACCCTGGGTGGTTAGGTATGGGAAACGAGTAGTTACCATAGGTGGTGTTAGGTACCATGGGAGGCGAGTAGTGGTACCATGGGAGGCGAGTACAGTGGTACCATGGGAGGCGAGTATAGTGGTACCATGGGTGGTGTTAGGTACCATGGGAGGCGAGTATAGTGGTACCATGGGAGGCGAGTATAGTGGTACCATGGGAGGCGAGTATAGTGGTACCATGGGTGGTGTTAGGTACCATGGGAGGCGAGTATAGTGGTACCATGGGTAGTATTATGTACCATGGGTGGTTAGGTACAATGGAAGGCGAGTACAGTGGTACCATGGGATGCGAGTACAATGGGTGGTGTTAGGTACCATGGGAGGTGAGTAGAGGTACCATGGATAGTGTTATGTACCATGGGAGGCGAAGTGGTACCATGGGTGGTGTTAGGTACCATGGAGGTGAGTAGTGGTACCATGGGTAGTGTTGGGTACCATGGGAGGCGAGTACAATGGTACCATGGGTGATGTTAGGTACCACTGTTCACATAATACCAGGCAGCCAACAAATCACAACATATTAGTAACAATAAGCGAGTGAGGTGTCAGTTATGTATGAAGTATGAGTGTGGTATGAGTGGCAGAGACTGGTATCATTGGTACCTGGGTCACAGGTACCAATATAACAAGAAATAAGAGGTACATATGGCAGAGGTTATAATAACGTCACTGGGAGGTGATTGTGGCGGGCACACGCCTTCTTTTTACCACACACACCAAATATTAGGTTAATATGACGTACCTTGTGGTAATTGTGGTAGGTTAGAAGTGTTGCTGTATATTGTATTTATATCCTGACTTAGTTGTCACTGTTAGGTTGAGTGGAGGCACTTTATCACTGCTAATACACAACACTTCTCACTTAAACAACAATGTAAACACCAAGTGTCTGATCCACTTCGACACTATATGCAGTATTTTCCCAGAGTTGCCGTTACCGCAGCAGTCTGAGAGCCTCACACTGACACTATACACTGTACGTCAACCACTGGGCCAAACATGAGTGGCTAACACTTCTTTGTTTACATTTTATGAGAAGATTGAAAGAATTGACTTGTAAAAGTTGTGTCTACCAGGCCGCCATCTTGGATATTCAAACACGGGGCTCACACGCACGGTTGGTGCCTCCTGCGCATGCGCAACCAAGGCTACGTCTCTTTCTCAGATATTCACTACTCTCATCTAATAAATTTTACACTTTCTCTTAAGTAGTCTTCAATACCAATACTCGATTAAGACATCAAAGTAAGGACATTATAAAACATATATTTGATACTAACTAAAACAGTCCAATTAAAAAGCTTAAATAATTAAAACAGACGGACCATCTAAACGTTTCATATTTGATCATTTTACTTTGCTTTCTTCATACAATAAATACATTAATTTAACAATATATATCAGTAAAGTTCACTCAGTACACGTATAATAAAGTATGTTTTCTACAGGATAACAGTGGATATTACCATTAGAGATACGGCGCCATAATACTTCATCAATAATACCTCATAACATTGATAACAATAAATATTATTTATATTAACACTGAACTTCAATTATTGAAGATGAGGGTAAATATTATGTTGATGTTCATATATAAGATTATATATATACCACCTGTATGTGATCTCTAACACACCTGTATGTGACCTCTAACACACCTGTATGTGACCCCTAACACACCTGTATGTGCCCCCTAACACACCTGTATGTCACCTCTAACACACCTGTATGTCACCTTTAACACACCTGTATGTGACCCATAACATACCTGTATGTCACCTCTAACACACCTGTATGACATCTCTAACACACCTGTATGTCACCTCTAACACACCTGTATGTCACCTCTAACACACCTGTATGTCACCTCTAACACACCTGAATGTCACCTCTAACACACCTGTATGTCACCTCTAACACACCTGTATGTCACCTCTAACACACCTGTATGTCACCCCTAACACACCTGTATGTCACCTCTAACACACCTGTATGCCACCTCTAATACACCTGTATGTCACCTCTAACACACCTGTATGTCACTAACACACCTGTATGTCACCTCTAACACACCTGTATGTCACCTTTAATACAACTGTATGTCACCTTTAATACACCTGTATGTCACCTCTAACACACCTGTATGCCACCTCTAACACACCTGTATGTCACCTCTAACACACCTGTATGTCACCTCTAACACCTGTATGTCACCTCTAACACCTGTATGTCACCCCTAACACACCTGTATGTCACCCATAACACACCTGTATGTCACCCCTAACACACCTGTATGTCACCTCTAACACCTGTATGTCACCTCTAACACACCTGTATGTCACCTCTAACACACTTGTATGTAACCCCTAACACCTGTATGTCACCTCTAACACACCTGTACTGTATGTCACCTCTAACACACCTGTACTGTATGTCACCTCTAACACACTTGTATGTGACCCTAACACACTTGTATGTCACCTCTAACACACCTGTATGTCACCTCTAACACACCTGTATGTGACCCCTAACACACCTGTATGTGACCTCTAACACACCTGTATGTGACCTCTAAAACACCTGTATGTCACCTCTAACACACCTGTATGTGACCTCTAACGCACCTGTATGTCACCTCTAACACACCTGTATGTCACCTCTAACACACCTGTATGTCACCTCTAACACACTTGTATGTCACCTCTAACACACCTGTATGTCACCTCTAACACACCTGTATGTCACCTCTAACACACTTGTATGTGACCCCTAACACCTGTATGTGACCTCTAACACACCTGTACTGTATGTCACTTCTAACACACCTGTATGTGACCCCTAACACACCGTTTACCTCTAAACACCTGTTGACCCTAAACACCATGTTTTTTCCCAAACAGTAGGCCTCTAACCACCTGTTTCCCCCCCCAAACCCCCCCTGTGGACCTCTAACACCGTATGGGCCTCTAAACACCTGTATACCCCTCCACCTGTATTCACCTCTAACACATGTTGTCACCTCTAACACACCTTTTTCACCTCTAACACACCTGTATGCCACCTCCCAACACACTTGTTTGTGACCCCTAACACCTGTTGTGACCTCTAACACACCTGTATGTGACCCCTAACACCTGTATGTCACCTCTAACACACCCCCTTTTCACCTCCTTTTTGTATGTGACCCTAATAATGTATGTGACCTCTAACACCTGCCTCTAAAACATGTTTTGACCTCTGACCTGTATGTGACCTCTAACACCTGTTTGACCTCTAACACTCTGATGTGACCTCTAAAAACCTGTATGACCTCTAACATCTGTATCACCTCTAACACGCTATGTGACCTCTAACACACCTGTATGTCACCTCTAACCCCTGTATGTGACCTCTAACACCCTATGTGACCTCTAACACCTGTTGTGACCTATAACATCATTGTCACCTCCCACACCTGTTGTCACCTCCTTCCTGTATTATCCCCAACACCTGTGTGTCTCTAACACCTGTATGTCACCTCCCACACACCTGTATTTACCTCTAACACCTGTATGTCACCTCTAACACACCTGTATGTCACTCTACACCTTGTTTGTGACCCCTAACACCTGTATGTGTTTAACACACCTGTATGTGACCCCCCAACCACCTGTATGTCACTCTAACACACCTGTATGTCACCTCTAACATCTGTATGTGACCCTAATACACCTTTTATGTGACCTCTAACACCTGTATGTGACCTCTACACCTGTTTGCCTCTAGCACACCTGTATGTGACCTCTAAACACCTGTATGTGACCTCTAACACTCCTGTATGTGACCTCTATCACATGCATGTGACCTCTAACACACCTGTATGTGACCTCCTAAACACCTGTATGTGACCTCTAACACCTGTATGTGACCTCTAACATCTGTATGTCACCTCTAATACACCTGTGTCACCTCTAAATGTATGTCACCTCTAACCAAACCCGTGTCACCTCTAAACACCTGTATGTCACCTCCCAACACACCTGTATGTCACCTCTAACACACCTGTATACTCTAACACACCTGTAAAGTCACCTCTAACACCTGTATGTCCTCTAACCCCCTGTATGTCCCCCTAACACCTGTGTCACCTCTAACACTGTATGTCACCTCCTAAACACCTGTATGTCACCTCCCAACACCTGTATGTCCCTCTAACACACCTGTATGTCACCTCTAACACATGTCACCTCTAACACCTGTATGTCACCTCTAACACCTTATGTCACCTCTTACACCTGTATGTCACCTCTAAACACCTGTATGTCACCTCCCAACACCTGTATGTGATCTAACACCTGTATGTCACCTCTAACAACCCCCGTATGCCTCTAACACCTGTATGTCACCTCTAAACACCTGTTGTCACCTCTAAACACCTGTATGTCACCTCTAACACCTGTGTGTCACCTCTAAACACCTGTGTGTCACCTCCCAACACCTGTATGTCACCTCTAACACCTGTTGTCCCTCTAACACACCTTGCCACCTCTAACACCTGTACCTCTAACACATCTGTATGGCCTCCACCTTTTGTTCCCCCTAACAGTTAGAGGTGACATACAGTGTTCTGGAGTATCTGGTCATACAGTGTTAGGTCACCTTGTGTGTTAGAGGTCTGTACAGGTGGAGGTCACATTAAATAGGATACCTTCAAGGGTGTTGGGATGCGCTCTGGGTGTGTTAGAAGGTCACATACAGTGCTGAAGATCACCTTCAGGTGTTGAAGATCACATGGAGTGGATGAAGATACATACAGTGATCAGGGTCACGCTGAATGTGTTAGAGGAACATACAGTGTGTTAATTGTTGTAATTGTTAGGAGGGTCACATAGTGTGTTGAGTCACATCTGAGTCAGAAGGGTCACAAACAAGTGTTAGGTGACATGAGTGTTAGAGGTGACCGCTGGTGTCGTTAGAGGTGTTTGCTACAGATGTGATTAGAAGATGGTGTACTCCCAGTGTTGGGTGTTACAGGTGAAGGTGACCTCTGGAGTATGTTAGTGTTTTATGAGTGATTGGAAGATGATTCTAGATGTTAGATCTTTCTGGAATGTTAAGATCATGCAGATGTGTTGGGAATCACCTTCTAGTGTGTTAGGAGTAGTGTGTTCAGAAGGTCACATGCAGCTGTGTTAAGGTGACACAGTGTTAGAAGGTCACACAGCTCTAGTGAAGGTCACATACAGGAATGTGAAGGTCTGTCTAGTGTGTTAAGTCACATACAGGTGTGTAGAGATCTAGTGTTTCCCAGTCACCTCTGATGTCAGAATCACAGCTCTACAGTGTGATGGGGTCACAGCTCCCAGTGTGTTGGAAGGTGTTGTAGGTGGGTGAACAGTACAGTGTGTTGGGGGAGTCACCTTCTAGTGTGTCAGGGTGCAGTGGTGGGGATCTAGACAAGTGTGTTAGAATTGGCACCCAGTGTGGTGGATGAGCGTACAGTGTGTTAGATTGTTATCACAGTGTGTTCAGAAGATATACAGGTGTGGAAGGTGATATACAGTGTGTTCACCCAGTGTTTCAGAAGGTCTGTCTGAGATGGGGTCTGCTGGGTGGTGGGAGTGGTGTGGTTAGAGGTCACCTCTAGTGAAGTCGCCACAGTGTGGTGGTGAACATAGTGTTGGGAGTCACCCATAGTGGTGTAGAAGATGTTATGGATGTGTTAGAGAGATCTATTCCCAATTGATGTTCAAGTAATACCCCAGTGTGAGATCACATGCAATGTTAAGAGATCATAATGTGTTGAAGATGTTCAGCACCAGATTCTGTTGAAGTATCCCAGTGTGATGGTGGGTAACGCTCTGAAGTATTAGGCTGTTGCCCCAGTCTGATGATTGAGGTGGACATCTTCGGGTGTTGAGTCTTTTATGCGGATTAACGTTAATGCAGGTGATTAGATTGTTTTCATGCAGTGTTTTCCAGGGTCACATGCAGTGTGTTAGAGATGCATACACAGGCCAAGTCACATCTGAATTAGGTGACAGTACAGATTACAGGAGTGTGTTAAGGGTGCTCTGAGTGTTAGAGGTGAACATACAATTAGTGTGGAGCACATACAGATTGGGGGTTACATGAGTGTTGAAATGACATACAGGTGTGTTGGAAAGGTGACCTCCCAGGTGAAGATGGACATACAGTGTGTTAGAAAGTGACATACAGGTGTGTTAGGGTGACATACAGATGTTAGAGGTGACCTTGGTTGGGAGTGACATGAATGTGTTGAGTGTTTCATCCCAGTGAATGTTTGTCTGATGTGGAGTCACCTTCTAGTGCGTTAGAAGATCACATACAGGCTGTGTTCAAATTGTTTATACAGTGTTTTAAGTCACATACAGGTCGTGAAAGGTCACCTTGGGTGTGATCAGGGTCACACATCACAGTGTGTTAGGAAGTGTTGTAGAAATTGTTTTGTAAGTGTGTTAAATTGTTTCCTTAGTGTGTTAAGTGTTTATCCCAGGTGCGTTAGTGTTTCTTCTAATTGATGATTAGAGTGTTGCTCCCCAGATGTTAAACATCAGATGTGTTAGAAGAGTGTTTTATACAGTGTTAAATTGTTTTGTCTAGTGTATTGGAAAATTGACATCTACAGTGTGTTAGGGAGTGACCTTGGGTACGTTCAAATTTTAGTGGTGAAATTGTTTAGCATTGGTTAGAAGATGTTGCTGTCCAGATGTGTTAAGGGTGTTGACATACTGAGTATTGTTATGGGTGACATGGATGATTAGGAGTGACAGCGTGTTAGAAGGTGTTTTATACAGATGTTAGAGTGACATGCCAGGATGTGTTAAGAGTGACAGCTGGAAGTGTGTTAGAGGAATGGCATGGTATATTGATAGGAAGAGGAGCAGCATCACGAGTGTCATTGGGTGACATGCAGTTGTATTAAGGGCATGCAACGTGTTAGAAGGTGACATGCAGGTGTGTTCGTGACATACAGGCTCTGTGTTGACGCTCCTTATTAGGAGTGGCATGCAATTGTGTTAGAAGGTGACATGCAGGTATGATTAGAGGTGACATGCAGGTATTGTTAGAGGGTGACATACAGATTGAATTAGAGGAATTGTTGCTTCTGAGTATTATTGTTTGATCCAGGTGTGTTGAGTATGACATACAGTGTGTTGGGGTGACAGCCAGACCTGATGGTGGGTACAGGTATTAGAAGATGTCATACAGGTGTGTTAGAATTGTTATGCCAGGCAATGTTATGGATCACATGCAGATGTGTTAGTGTGGGTGGGGAGTGACAGCCGCAGGTGTTAAGTTTTAGATGTGTTGGGGGTCATGATGGTGTTGGGATCACATACAGGTGTGTTGAGATCACATACAGATGTGCCTCTTCATAATCTTAATATGAACATCAACATAATATTTACCCTCATCTTCAATAATTGAAGTTCAGTATTAATACAAATAATATTTATTGTTATCAATGTTATGGTATTTTGATGAAGTATTAAAGGGCCCCGGTATCTCAATGGTAATATCCCTGTTATCCTGAAAAAACATTTTTAATCCCTTTTGTGAATTTTCTGATATATATTGTTTTAATGTATTTATTGAAAAAAAAAGAAAAGAAAAATGATCAAATATGAAACTTTTGTGGCCCGTTTTTTTTAATTATTTAAGTTTTTAATTGGTTTTTTATTTAATTATCAAATAATTTTTTAAATGTCCTTCTTTGTTTGTCTTAATCAGTTTTGGGTATTGAAGACTCAAAAGAAAAGTGAAAAATTTATTAGATGAATTTGGTAAATTTATCTGAAAAAGGGGACGTGTTTTTGGTTGCCATGCGCGGGACCCAACCCCGTGCTGTAGCCCCGTGTTTAAATACCCAAGAGGGCCCCTTCCCCTTTACAAGTCAATTCTTTCAATCTTCTCATAAAATGTAAACAAAGAAGTTTTAAACCATTTTTTTGGCCCAGTGGTTACTACAGTGTTGTGTCAGTGTAAACTCCCCAAAACCTGCGGTAAAACGGGGGAAAAATACTCCCCTTGGCGGGTGGTTTGGGCCTTGGTGTTTACTTGTTTTTTAAAGTAAAAGTGTTGTGTTTGCGGTGTTTGCCTCCACTCAACCTAACAGTGAAAAAAATCAGGATATAAATACAATTAAAACAACACTCTAACCTACCAAAATTTACCAAAGGTCCTCATATTCCCAATATTTGGTGTTTGTGGTAAAAAGAAACTGTCCCCCCAAACCTTCCCCCGTTTTTAACCTCTGCCAAATACCTCTTATTTCTTTTTTATATTGGTACCTGTGACCCGGGTACCAATGATAAGGGCTCTCCACTCATACCACACTCATCTTCCCTCTGAATTATTTTTCTAAATGTTGTGATTTTTGGGTCCTGGGTTTTTTTTGAACAGTGGTTCCCCTCACCCAAAGGACCATTTTATCGCCTCCCATGGGCCCAAAACTACCCTGGTACCCCTCCCACCTCCATGGTACCTCCCACCCCGGGACCCTTTCCCCCCCTGAACCCTAACACTATCCATGGCCTCTTCCCCCTCCCATGGACCCCAACACCACCCATTGTCTCGCTCCCATGGTCCACTGTACTCGCCTTCCATTGTCCTAACCACCCATGGTACATAATTTCTCCCATGGTCCACTATCTCGCCTCCCCCCCAAAACCCAACACCACCCCCTGGTACCACCCATCTCGCCTCCCATGGTCCACCCTTAAACCCCCTCCCATGGTCCACTATACCCCGCCTCCCATGGTACCTACACCACCCATGGTACCACTATACTCGCCTCCCCTGGGGACCACTGTACTCGCCTCCCCATGGTACCCCTCGCCTCCATGGTACCTAACACCACCTATGGTACTTCTCGTTTCCCAACCTAACCACCCAAAGGGGACCCATTGTACTCACCTCCCTGGTACCCTGTACTCGCCTCCTTTGGGGCCAATATATTCGCTTTCCATGGTACCCAACACCACCATGGGATTTACTCGCCTGACATGGTACTTAACACCCATGGTACCACTATACTCGCCTCCCCTGGTACCACCCCTTTTTGCCCCCCCCTGGTACCACTATCTTGCCTCCCATGATCCCCAAACCCAAAGGGGGCCATTGTACTTATGGGACCATTGTGCTTTACCCATGGTACCACTGACTTCACCCATGGTATCACTGTACTTCACCCTGGTACCACTGTACTCCCCCCATGGGGACCACTACTTTACCCCTGGTACCCTTTACTTACCTCCCATGGTCCACTGCACTCACCCCTGATCCATTGTTTCACCCATGGTTTTTGTCTCACCTCCCCTGGTACCACTGCACTCCCCCCATGATACCATTTCTTCACCCATGGTTTGTCTCACCTCCCCCTGGTACCTAACACCACCCTTAATATTTTCCCCCCCGTATTTACCCCCATGGTACCTAACACCA
>WNWK01043137.1:0-15649 GCA_009830355.1 Cherax destructor
TGAGACTCTGTGCCTTCATGTGCCCGTAACATGTGTGTGCCCTCAAGACCATTGTATTTTTATTATATGTAATCAAGCCTAATATTACTAAATTTTGGGAAATTTTTACAAGCTTGAATGTAAATGGGGTTTTGGGTGCTAAATTATCTTATGCTTTAAACAATTTAACTTGATAAAGCCATAATGTGCTAATAGCATATTCAGTTCTCTTGTATTCATTGTAACTCCTAAATTTATATTTACAACCACCTAAGAGACTGTATATAAAACCAGTCATTTGTTATTGCCTTATTAATCTTAAGTTAGTCTTAAGTTTGCCGAAATGTTTTTCATATTAAGGGCTTTGTGCATACACACACCTGTGTGTGTGTACACTCAATGTCATTCACCTCTGTACAAACATTGTATCATGCTGACATAAAGTATCTTATCTTATCTCTGTGTATTGTATAGTTTTTTTGATGCATTTTTGTGAAATCCAGAACATGCATAGTATTTTGGGAGACATAAACTATCCCATGTTCAGATATTCATTGCTTAAGACATATTGTTAATATATATTTATAAACTGTAATTACATGTGTCCAGGAATCCTGTTCTTGTACATTACACAAGATTTGAGGAAACACTATATAAACTAAACTGCTGCTTCTGTGCACACAGTGCACCTCGGGAAAAATCTGTTGTACTATGTTGTTTTCAATGTATTTCAGTGGAACCCCAAGTTTTGAACTTAATCCGTTCCAGGAGCTAGTTCTAAAGTCGAAACATTCGAAACTCGAAGCAATATTTCCCATAAGAAATAATGTAAATCCAATTAATCCGTTCCTGCTGTCAGGAGGAATGACAAAATAGTACTTCACTATGACACTATTATCAACTCGACAGCTTATTTATCTATCACAATTCATCTAATGGAACGAGACAGAATGACTTCGAGGTGTATAAATCTGTAGTGGAGGGAAGGCGAGGTAGGGGTCGGCCTAGGAAAGGCTGGAGGGAGGGGTAAAGGAGGTTTGTGTGCGAGGGCTTGGACTTCCAGCAAGCATGTGTGAGCGTATTTGATAGGAGTAAATGGAGACAAATGGTTTTAATACTTGACGTGCTGTTGGAGTGTGAGCAAAGTAACATTTATGAAGGAATTCAGGGAAACCGGCAGGCTGGACTTGAGTCCTGAAGATGGGAAGTACAGTGTCTGCACTCTGAAGGAGGGGTGTTAATGTTGCAGTTTTATAACTGTAGTGTAAAGCACCCCTCTGGCAAGACAGTGATGGAGTGAATGATGATGAAAGTTTTTCTTTTTCGGGCCACCATGCCTTGGTGGGAATCGGCCGATGTGTTAATAAAAAAAAAAAATAATTCATCTAATATGACATAAACAATATAAATAACATAAAAACCTGATATACACTCTAGAATGAATAAAATACATGTACAGTGGTACCCCGGTTTACGATATTTTTTCATTCCAGAATGCTGTTCAAGTGCCATTACCAAACGAATTTATCTCCTTAAGAAATGTTGTAAAATAGACTAGTCCTTTTAGACCCCCAAAATTACACTTACAAAAGCATTTAAAAAAATAAACTTACATAAAAGGGTGAGTTTGGGGACCATCGTAAACCGGGGTACCACTGTATGTATGTCATTACGAATGTGGTGGCAGGGGAGGACAGTGGTGGCGGGCATTCTTGCTCCAGCTATGAAAACATCTTCCCATTCTTTCCTCCTTCAGATGTGTTAGTATAAGAGAAAACGGTGTTTGTAATGCTAACTGCATTAGATCACTTCTTTCATAAGAAAACCATAATGTACAAATGAACAGGTGTACGTACACCATTTACATACCTTGCAGAAGATAGGCACAGCGGCTTATTCTGTCAGGAGTTTATTTTGTTTCGTCATTTTTCCATCGCTTAATCACTACATTCTTAACCCTTTCAGGGTTTCGGCCGTACTAGTATGGCTTACGCGCCAGGGTTATTGATGTACTAGTACGCCTAAATTCTAGCGCCCTCAAATCAAGCGGAAACAGGCTGGTAGGCCTAGATGTAAGAGAATGGATCTGTGCAGTCAGTGTGTGCAGTATAAAAAAAATCCTGCACCACACAGTGCGTAATGAGGAAAAAAAACTCTGACCGTGGTTTTGGTTTAAAACAGCAACTTTGCAGTCTATTTTTGTATGGTATTTATGGTTGTATTCTCGTTTTCTTAGTCTCATTTGATAGAATGGAAGATATATTACAGAAACAGAGATAATTTTGATTGGTTTCATGTTGACAAATACCTTGAAACTTGAGCGCAAATAACGAAAATGTTCGATTTTTTCCCATGTTCAAGAGTAAACAAATCACGCACGCATCAATACACATCAATTTGAGTCTAATATTCTTGCACAAGTGCGCTGATATTATTTATACCGTTTTTACAATGATGCAGTAGTATACATAACAGAAAATCTTCTATTTTTATGAGAATAAAATTTCAAAATGGAAAGCAAAAGTAATGTAAGAGGGGCCTGGAGAGGTGACTAATGAACAGATAAAATGTTATTTGTGCCAGGAATGTCTGTCTCGTTTATTCTGGTCCCTATTTTGAAATTGGCATCTTTTGAAATTTGTGTGAAATTGGCCAAATTGCCAATTTCTGATCACTTTATTGGGTAGTTCAAATAGGTAAATTGGCAGTTTCTTGTACTCAGTTGATAGAACAAATGGAATTCTAGTGAAATAGCTAAAATTTTGGTAGACTGAAACATTGGAATTGGCCGAAAATAGGGCTCAAAGTGGGCGAAATCGCCGATGCGTAAATATCGTTGATACCGCTAACTTTGCAAGAGCATAATTCAGTTAGTTTTCATCAAATTTCAAACTTTTGGTGTCATTATGATGGAAGAAGATTCTTTATCATTTCATAAGAAAAATAATTTTTTACGAAAAATTTTCGACCCTGAGAACGAGTTTGGGAGAGGGCTGTCGATCCTGAAAGGGTTAATGCTACACTTTGTCACTGAACTAACTGCTTAAACTCCAACTTACCTGCGCTGGCTGCAGGAACACATTAACCCTTTGACTGTCGGAGACCCTTTCTGAAACTGTCATTCTATGTCGGAAATATTGAAAAAAAAAATTTTTTTATCAAAATGTTAGATTATTTTTCTGATTGTTTTGGTCCTAAAAACAGATTTTTGCCATCAATATTTACCGAGATATGGAGGTGTAAAGTTGGCAGAAAATGACGCGTAGGCAGCAGCGGCGAATGCCACTCACTCGGTAAACATTTGTTTACTTCCATTCATAGATTTCGTGTTTTTCACTATTTTCTTTTTACGTAACTTATGTGGCCTGTGAGACCAGGTAAGGTGCAATGTATATATATACATTCGTTGTATGCAACACAATAATAGCATAAACATTAGTATCTTTATATTGTTTACAAAACTTGTTTACAAAAACCAACAATAAAAAATTCTTTATTACTATTGTTCTATAATATATATACAAATGTACAGTCACTGGACATGTTCATAGAAGTTCTGCAGCTTGTGGAACTCTTTGAAACATGGTTCCATGCACAGTGGTGTTTACATTCCTCACACTAAAAAACGAGTGTCACTGCATTTTTGTGGGTTTTTTTGTATATGCACAGACAAAACATCTCTTCTGAGCAGTTTTCTTCAAAGTAGCAGCAGGCAGTTGTGTTAGGTAGTTATCCTAGGTTCATGGTCGTCTGTTTCGTCATTCCTTCCTTCCTACATTCCTTCCTTCCTTCCTACCTACCTACCTACCTTCCCTGCCTACCTACCTTCCTCACCCTACCTACCTGCCTTCCTGCCTGCTTTCCTACTACCTGCCTACCTGCCTGCCTGCCTACCCCTGCCTCCTACCTGCCTACCTGCCCTGCCTGCCTGCCTGCCACCTGCCTGCCTGCCTGCCTGCCTGCCTGCACTGCCTGCCTGCCTGCCTGCCTGCCTGCCTGCCTGCCTGCCTGCACTGCCTGCCCTGCCTGCCTGCCACCTGCCTGCCTGCCTCCCCTGCCTGCCTGCCTGCCTGCCTGCCTGCCTGCCTGCCTGCCTGCCTGCCTGCCTGCCTGCCTGCCTCCTCCACTGCCTGCCTGCCTGCCTCTGCCTGCCTGCCACTGCCTGCCTGCCTCCTTCCTTCCTTCCTTCCTTCCTACCTACCTTTCATCTCGTCCTTCCTTTCTTCCTTCTGGTTTCTATATATACACACAGTCACTGGACACGTGCCTAGAACTGCTATAAGCTTCTGGAAGCTGGTTGTTGTGTCTGGGTCATCATTCCGACCTTCCTTCATTCCTTCTAACCTTCTTTCCTACATTCCTTCCTTTCATCTCGTCCTTCCTTTCTTCTGGTTTCTATATATACATACATATATAATCACTGGACACTTCATAGAATTGCTATAAGATTCTGGAAGCTGGTTGTTGTTTCTGGGTCGTCATTCCTTCCTTCCTTCCTACCTTCCTTCCTTCCTGCCTTCCTTCCTGCCTTCCTTCCTGCATTCCTACCTACATTCCTTCCTTTCATACCGTCCTTCCTTCTTTTCATCTCCTTCCTTCCTTCCTTCTGGTTTCTATATACAGTAGGACGTCATTTAGCACGATAGATACGTTCCTGAAAAAGTCGTGTTAGATAATTTCGTCTTAAATGATTAACAGAACTTATGGGGAAAAATAGGGTTACGTGTTTGAGAGTCCCCAAAAAGCCAAACAAGTTTTTTAGACCAACATATCTTGCAAAAATTGAAGGCGAATATGTAATTTTAGTTCATTGTCATGATCTATTACTGCTTAAGACTACAAATGCAATAGAAATAATAGTATTTTCACCTTAAATTGTGGGTAATGATGTTTGTGGATGGTAGTGAAAGTGGATATGGATGGTGTGGCCCTACTGAGCTGGTGGATATGTAATTGTAGTGCATTGTCATGATCTATTACTGCTTAAGACTACAAATGCAATAGAAATAATAGTATTTCTTACCTTAAATTGTGGGTAATGATGTTTGTGGATGGTAGTGAAGAGTGGATATGGATGGTATGGCCCTACTGGGCTGAGGGTGGATAGTAGAAGTTCTTGAACTGAAGTCGATGGTTGAACTGAGTGTCTAACTTAAGTCAGTCAAGCCATTCAGTAAAGTCAGTCAAGCCATTCAGTAAGTCAGTCAAGCCATTCAGTAAGTCAGTCAAGCCATTCAGTAAGTCAGTCAAGCCATTCAGTAAGTCAGTCAAGCCATTCAGTAAGTCAGTCAAGCCATTCAGTAAGTCAGTCAAGCCATTCAGTAAGTCAGTCAAACCATTCAGTAAGTCCAGTCAAGCCATTCAGTAAGTCAGTCAAGCCATTCAGTAAGTCAGTCAAGTCATTCAGTAGGTCAGTCAAGTCATTCAGTAGGTCAGTCAGTCATTCAGTAGGTCAGTCAAGTCATTCAGTAGGTCAGTCAAGTCATTCAGTAGGTCAGTCAAGTCATTCAGTAGGTCAGTCAAGTCATTCAGTAGGTCAGTCCAAGTCATTCAGTAGGTCAGTCAAGTCATTCAGTAAGTCAGTCAAGTCATTCAGTAAGTCAGTCAAGTCATTCAGTAAGTCAGTCAAGTCATTCAGTAAGTCAGTCAAGTCATTCAGTAAGTCAGTCAAGTCATTCAGTAAGTCAGTCAAGTCATTCAGTAAGTCAGTCAAGTCATTCAGTAGGTCAGTCAAGTCATTCAGTAGGTCAGTCAAGTCATTCAGTAGATCAGTCAAGTCATTCAGTAGGTCAGTCAAGTCATTCAGTAAGTCAGTCAAGTCATTCAGTAAGTCAGTCAAGTCATTCAGTCAGTCAGTCAGTCAAGTCATTCAGTCAGTCAGTCAAGTCACTCAGTCAGTCAGTCATTCAGTCAGTCAAGTCAGTCAGTCACACAAACTTATGTTTACATCTTTTTATGTGTACAAAGTAACACTTCATTACGGCCACGGGTTATGTCTTGTCTAATATCTTTGTTTTCTTCGTTAATTCAAGATCAAAAACACAATTCACTCTATTTTATTCTTCACAAACACAGCTGGCTTGTGCCAGGACTTCTTAACGCGTATGAAATACGTACGAGATGCTGGGGTCCGTGGTGGGTGGGTAAGGCGGGTGGTGTCTGCTGAACCACAACAACAGTAGTAGTAACAACACTGCTTGTGAGAATGGTTACTTGTTTTCCTTCCCACAAACTGTAAGTAAGTTTATTCAGGTATACACAGATACAGTTACGAAGATTATCATACATGGCACATATGTGTAGAACCTAGGATAACCCAAAAAGTCAGGTGACAGTATTTCCATTGACTGACTTGGGTTATCCTGGGTTCTCTACACATATGCTGCTATGATGATAATGTATGTAACTGTACTCACTAATTGTGGTTGCAGAGGTCGAGACTCGGCTCCTGGCCCCGTGTATCTGAATAAACTTAGTTTACAGGAAGGAAAACAACAAATTCCTTTTCCTCAAAGCATGAGGATTCTTAGGCAGTAAATAACCATGCGCTCAAAATTTTTCCCTCCTGCCGAACCGTGTAATATCATCTTTACGTCGTGTAAGATGATAATGTGTCAAATCTTAAATCGTGCAATACCGTAACGTGCAACATAATCTCGTGCTAAATGACGTTCTACTGTATACGCATATATAGTCACTGGACACTTCATAGAACTGATATTAGGCTTCTGGAAGCTGGTTGTTGTGAGTGTGTGGACTTATAAATATGCTGAGTCAGGGTGCGGCTGCTGTCAAAATGACATATTATACCACCACTCACCTGTCAACACCCATGGGGTCCCTTGCTCTTCTTCCCCACAGTCCTTCCTACCTACTTACGTACCTACTTGCTTACCTACTTGCTTACCTACTTGCTTACCTACTTACCTACTTGCTTACCTACTTACCTATTTGCCTACCTACTTACCTACTTGCCTACCTACTTCCCTTAGGGCTTGAAGCTGTGTGTGTGGACATCTAAATTTGCTGAGTCAGAGTAAGGCAGCTGTCAAAATGACATATTATACCATTACTCACCACCCTCACTGCTGTCAACCTGTCAACACAAAAGGGGACCCATGTCTGCTTCCCCACAACCTCCTTCCTAGCTTCCTTTCTTCCTTCATTCCTGCCTTCCTTTCTTCTTTCATTCATTCATTCCTTCTTTTTTTCTTCCTTCCTTCCTTCTTTTGTTCCTTCCTTCTTCACATCTCTCCTTCCTTTCTTTCTTACTTCTTTTGTTCCTTCCTCTCATCTCTCCTTCCTTTCTTTCTTACTTCTTTTGTTCCTTCCTTCCTCTCATCTCTCCTTCCTTTCTTTCTTTCTTCTTTCCTTCCTTCCTTTCCTCCTTCCTTCTTCTTTCCTACCTTCCTCTCATCTCTTCTTTCCTTCCTTCCTCTCATCTCTTCTTTCCTTCCTTCCTTTCATCTCTTCTTTCCTTCCTTCCTTTCATCTCTTCTTTCCTTCCTTCCTTTCATCTCTTCTTTCCTTCCTTCCTTTCATCTCTTCTTTCCTTCCTTCCTTTCATCTCTTCCTTCCTTCCTCTCATCTCTTCCTTCCTTACTTTCTTTCTTTCTTCTTTCCTTCCTTCTGGTTTCCTGGGCATTTCTTTCGGTCACAAACTCCTCAAAACTATGAAATTCATCTTCAGAGACACTTCCATCTGTGTTGGAGCTATCACTGGGGAAGAGAAGAGTCCCAGATTCGCTGGGGAGTCAGATATTTCTTACGCTAGGGATGCTGAACATGGACTACTGAAATGGCTTTCCCACAATGCACCACTGGCTGCCCGATTTTTTATACTGCACACTGACCACACAGACCCATTCTCTCACATGTGGGCCTACCAGCTTTCTCCACTTGATTTGAGGCCGCTAGAATTTAGGCGTATAAATACGTCGAAACATTGGCTCGTAAGACGATATATACGTCCAGAAACAGTCAAAGGGTTAAAATCACTAAGAGTGTGTTATTAGTCTTGAAGATGCCATATTAACCCTTAACCCTTTCAGGGTCCAAGGCCATTTTTGAAAGGGGTGTGCCAGTGTCCAAGAATTTAAAAAAAAATTTTTTTTTTTCTTAAAGAATTAAAGATAATTTTGTGAAGGTAATGAAACAAAAAAAAATAATTTCCGATCAGTAGTTTCCGAGATATAGAGTCATGAAGTTGACCCTCAATGACCGGGTAGCAGCAACATCGGCGACTTCCGTAAAGTCGCATTTTTTTATTTTATGTTTTTGTTACTTTTTTCTTTTCTAATATTTTTTTTCCCAGTAACTTTTGTGGCCTGTGAGACCAATATAATGTATAATGTATAATTGTACACTCATTGTATTCAACACAATAACCGCACTAATTTGTTTTATTATATTGCTTACAAAACTTGTTTACGAGTTTATTGTAAACAAAATAAGGATGGAAATATTAGTGTGGTATTGTGTTGAATACAATGGTACCATATGGTACAATGGTGCCATATGGCACAATGTATATGGTACAATGGTGCCATATGGCACAATGTATATGGTACAATGGAACCATATGGTGCAATGTACCATATGCTACAATGTACCATGTGCTACAATGTACCATATAGTACCCTGTACCATAGTACAGGGTATCATATGGTACAGGATACCTTATGGTACAGGGTATCATATAGAACAGGGTACCATATGATACAGGGTACCATATGGTACAGATACAGGGATCCCAATGGAAATAAGTCACCCTGACTTTTTGGGTTATTCTAGGATCTTTCACATATGCTGTTGCATTGGGCTGGTGCATCGTGCTGCATGCTTGTGGCACCATATGGTACATTGTTCCATATGGTACTATATGGTACCATTGTATTCAACACAACCGCACTAATATTTTCATCATTATTTTGTTTACAATAATTGTTTACAATAAAAAATATGCAAAAATGATGTATGTTAGTAATGTTCTATTACAGTCTCTCCTCACTTAACGACGAACTCGTTTACCGACGACTCGGAGTTACGATGGGCTCTCCCACGAGTTAAAAAAAAAATTGTATGCCATATGAGAACTTGGATCAAGCATCTCAATCTCCTTCTTACAGCCACTCAGTACACTAGCTTTTAAAGTCTCCAAGACTACATATTTGTACAAATTTTAACTTGATTGTGTACCCCATAGTACAAGATAGAAGTGCAGCAGCACTTGTATAAGTTTTGTAGCTGACATTTAAAGCACTCCAGAGCGATTGTTATTATTACAATAAATAAATCTTTATCTTTATTTATTATTATTATCATCATCAACATACCTTGTTCACTGAGTTTAATTATTTCTTAATTAAGCTGCTACGAGAGAGACAGAATATAAACACAGACGAACACACCAGCTGATCCCTTTACTGTGAACTTCTTTTGTACTTCTTCCATTTTCCTCTTGTTGTTTTTCCTCTTCCAAGTGCTGCTGCACTTATAACTATCTTGTACTATGGGGTGCACAATAGACATGCAGCAACACTTGGAAGAGGAAAAACAGGAGAAAAATGGATCAGAACAAACCAGCTGATCAGGGATCAGCTGGTGTTATCTGTGTGTTTACATTCTGTCTTTCCGTGGCAGCTTAAGAAAGAATATTATACTCAGTGAACAAGGTATATCGATGTGATAATAATAATAATAAAATACATATATGGAGAGGTATTGGAGGATGAGTTGGGCTGGGGCTATACAAGAGAGAGGGAGAAAGTGCCAGCAGTCTCAGTAACTCCTGCTTCACCATGACTTTTGGACGTGTAAGCTAACGGCACTATAAAATATTGTATAATTATACTATTACTATCAATACAGGTTATCTACTTATCATATTTATTCCAGAATAATATTAGGTATAACATAAATAATGTAGAAGCATAATCAAAGACGCCCAAATTAATAAAAACTGACATTATATAGAGAGGTATTGAAGGATGGAGGTGGAGAGGGATAAAAAAAAAGTGCCCGCGACCATTATAGAAAACGTTAACGCCTGAAGGGTAACTATAGAAGATCACTCGCTACCTATGCAAGACTGAAAAAAGTGCGTTTTTCTCGTTTTTTTTTCAAGTAATCAGCTATGTAAGCGTTTCCTGGAATAACTTGGAAGTAAGTCATTGACCTATTTCATGTTGTATTACCGTTAATAATAAACAGATTGAAAGGAACTTCCCAACAAACATAAAACTGAATGTTTTAATTTTGGGTGGTGACACTTTTGAAGTGTCAGTAATGGGTGATTCCTCGATTAGTGATGAAATCGTTTACCGACGGGGTCTTAGGCCTCTATCTCCGTCGTTAAGTGAGGAGAGACTGTATATATTTACAAATGTACAGTGACTGGACGTGTTCCTAGAGGTGGATGACGAAGTGCTTTTATGTTGGAAACTGCTGCGTCAGTGTGCCTTGAGACCAACACTCACTGCTGCGTCAGTGTGCCTTGAGACCAACACTCACTGCTGCGTCAGTGTGCCTTGAGACCAACACTCACTGCTGCGTCAGTGTGCCTTGACACCAACACTCACTGCTCAGTCTGAGCTAGTGCCTCCTTCCACCAACCGATTGTCTCAGTTTTCGCCGATGGTACGGAACCTGTACACCAGTGCTGCGCACATACAAAGGCCGTAGGCCTGCCACCCACGCACCTCCCACGCACATTGTCACGCAGTATAGCATTATTTATGCTTGAGTGAACATCACCCCAGGAGTTCATACAAAACATTTATTAACAATTCATTGTTTTGGCCCTTGATTATTGGGTGTGCTACTACACAAGCTACCATGGGCCCAAAAAAGCTCCTAGTGCCAGTTCTTTGGCAAAGAAAGTGAGAACACCATAGAAATGAAGAAAGAAAAATATGATAGTTGTGTACGTATTGCCGAGCTCGCCAGGATATACAAAACACATCAACCATCAGTTCCATTGTGGCGAAGAAAAGAAATCACGGAAGCTAATGTTGAAAGGGGTGAATACGATAACGAAACAGAGATCACAAACAATTGAAAATATGGGGAAATTGTTATTGGTGTGGATAAATGAAAAACTGCTAGCGGGGGATAGTGTTGTGCAATCCATCATATGTGAAAAAGCAAGGCAGTTGCATGCCGATCTTGTCAAGAAATGACTGAAACCAGTGTTGATGTTGATGTTGAATTCAAGGCCAGCAAAGGCTGGTTCGAAAACTTCAAAAGCGAAGTGGCATACACAGTGTTGTAAGGCATGGTGAGGGGGCCAGTTCAGATAAACATGGGGCTGAAAATTTGTGCATGACTTTAAAGAATATGTAGAGGCAGAAGAATTCCAACCCCAACAAGTATTTAATTGTGATGAAACAGGCCTCTTTTGGAAGAAAATTCCAAGGAGGACCTACATCATGCGGAGGAAAAAGGGAATGCCAGGACACAAGCCTATGAAAGACAGGCTAACTCTAATGTTGTGTGGTAACGCTAGTGGAATTTCAAAGTAAGCCTTTTACTGGTGTATCACTCTGAAAATCCCAGAGTGTTCAAGAAATACAGTGTTGACAAGAGTAAATTGTGTGTGATGTGGAAGTCTAATGCTAAGGCATGGGTCACTAGGGAAATTTTCCTGGAATGGTTTAATCAAGTGTTTGGCCCCAGAGTGAAGAAATATCTATTGGACAATAAATTGCCACTTTAGTGCCTCCTGGTAATGGACAATGCTCCTGCTCATCCTCGAGACTTGGAAGACCAATTGTCTAAGGATTTCAAATTTGTAACAGTGAAGTTCCTGCCTCCTAACACCACTCCTCTCCTCCAGCCCATGGACCAGCAGGTCATTGCAAACTTCAAAAAAATGTACACCAAAGCAATGTTTCAAAGGTGCTTTGATGTGACCAATGACACTGCATTGACCCTAAAGAGTTCTGAAAGGATCACTTGATATCTTCCATTGCATAGGCCTTATAGATAAAGCTTGGCAGGGAGTGACTTCAGGACGATGAACTCTGCTTGGAAAGTTGTGGCCAGATTGTGTCCCAGAGAGGGATTTTGAAGGGTTTGGGGCTGACCCTGAGGAGTCTATGGAAGTTGTGGAAGTATTGTGGCATTGGGAATTGCATGGGGTTGGATGTGAGTAGACAGATGTGGAAGAGTTGGTGGAGGACCACAATGAAGATCTAACCACTGAAGAGCTGCAAGAGCTTGAGCTGAAAACACCATCAAACCACAACTCAGGAAATTGCTTCAGTGGAGGAAGAGATGCAAAGTGCCTTCTTCAGAGATTAAGGAGATTTGTGGAATGTGGAGTAGGGTGCATTCATTTGTGGAGGAACATCACTCTGACTAAGATGTTGCAATCCGTCTCATCACATGTTCAATGACAATCTCTTTTCCCATTTTAGGGACAGTTTAAAGTGCCGCCAGACACAGAGCTCTCTGGACAGATATTTAGTGCCACAGGTGTGCAGTGACTCTCAAGCTGGTCCTAGTGGATTAAAAGACAAAAGAAGGAAGTGACCCCAGATGAGGACTTGGTACTAGAGTCCTTATGGAGGATTCCCCTTCAAAAAATAGGGTCTCTTCCCTCTCCCTCCTCCCTCTCTTCCATCCAGCAACATCAGTCTTCAATAAAGGTAAATTACATAGAGTTCATTCATTTGTGCATGTAAATCTATCTTTAAGCCCCCAATTTTTTTCCAAACTTCTGGGTTTCTGGAATGGATTAATTGAATTTCCATTATTTCTTACGGGAAAATACAGTGGTACCCCCGACTTCGATGGTCCCCAAACACACCCTTTTATGTAAGTTGATTTTTAAATGCTTTTGTAAGTGTAATTTTGGGGATCTAAAAGGACTAGTCTATTTTACATCATTTCTTATGGAGATAAATTCGTTTGGTAATGGCACTTGAACGCATTCTGGAATGAAAAAATATCGTAAGTCGGTACCACTGTAGTTTTGGTTTTCGCGATTTTGGTTTTGTTGATCCATCTGGAACAGATTAAACGAAAACCAAGGGATGACTGTATATACGTTTGCATGTGTACTGCTCCGAACGTAGATCTACGTTTTATTTTCCTTCAAATTTAGCGCGATAGGCCTGAGTGCCTAGACATAAGAGAATGGGTCTGCGCACTCCAGTGTGCAGTATGAAAAAATATGGGACCACTTAGTACCTTGTGGGAGCACCACTTCATGAGCACCAGCTAGAGCAAATAGCTGGCAAACACCAGGGATTCCACTGATGTCATGTCATTAACACTCCCCTTTCAAGAGGAAAGTAAAAATAGATTAGATAAATACAGTCAACCATCCGTTTTCGTGTTTAATCCGTTCCATAGGGATCAACTAAAACTGAAATCAATGAAAACAGAAACCATTTCCCCATAGAAATAATGTACAGTGGCCCTCGGTTTTGCGAAAATTCTTTCAGAATGCTGTTTGAGTGATGTTACCGAATGAATTTGTTCCCATAAGAACAAATGTAAATTTGATTAGTCATTTCAGACCCCCAAAAATACACTTACAAAAGCACTTACGAAAATACACTTACATATTTTCAGTTTTAGGTGAACAAACCGAGGTCTGTAAATTCAATTAATCCGTTTCAGACACCCAGAGTATTAACAAAAAATAATTTTTGGAGATTAAATATAGATTTACATACGGAAAGAATATAAATAAATATAAAGCACTAATAACATGTATAAATGAACATTTAACATCACACTTACCTTTATTGGGACTCTTGTTGGTGGATGGAAGACAGAGGGAGAGAGGCGAGTTTATTGTTTGGAGGCAGAACAAAATGCTTCAATTTGACACTAATATCAGCTCTACGGCTTATTTAAGAACATAAGAAAGAAGAACACTGCAGCAGGCCTACTGGCCCATGCGAGGCAGGTCCAAGTCTCCACGGCAAGCCAATGCCCTGCCAGGTCAGGTTACATTCATAGGAAGGAGCACGGCATCTGACCTAGTAGCACAAGCTAGTCAGGACCAACTCACACCCACCCGCACCCCTCATATATTTATCTAGCCGACCACCTGGATTTAACCCTCTCAGGTAAACTCCAGGTAGTCAGGTCACTTCCACTAAGGAATTAGTCGACATCTGACCTAGTAGCACAAGCTAGTCAGGTCCAACTCACACCCACCCACACCCACTCATGTACAGTATCCCTCAACTTTCGCTTTTCTACTTTCGCGGGCTTCACGTCGCGAATTTCCGGCCGCCAAATTCCCAGCCAAATTCCCACCCACCAAATCATATTTAAGTTTCCCGCCACCGGCGTCCCTACTACCTTACCTCGACTCGGCAGCCAGCCCCACACACTCACTCACTGAGTGTTTTCTTCATTCATTATGTTTTAAACTGAAACATGTATGGTACTATTAGTACAATATTTTACTATGTTTTCGTTTTATGATTCCATGGTTCAATAGTTAAAGAGAATAATGAATTCTAAATAAAAAGGTTATCTATCTATTACATTTATTCCAAATTGTTTCAGAAACATGATAAACCCTAGAACTGTAATAAAGATGCTGAAACGAATAATATATGCCATATTATAGGGGTAACAGAGCAGGGACTTCTTCGTTGGGGGTTTTATGGGCCACTGACAGCATAGCCCCTGAGCGGCAGGCCACCATATATGAGTGTTTATCAGGGTAAACATGCCTAAATCCCTCTTGTGTAAGAACAAAGGCAAAAATACATTTATTGTTTTTAGAATAATAATAATTTTAATAATTGATCTGGAGCACTTTAAATGTTATCAGTATTTGGTAGCTGACATTTAGGATCAAAATTATTATTATAAAAATATTATTTCCTATATTATATTTAAAATAATAATAATAAATTTTTATTATTAATATTAATATTATTATTTTACAATATATTTAGGGAAAAAATAATAATAATAATAATAATAATAAAATTTTTAAAAAATCTGTGGACTGCTCTAAAAGTGTACCAAATACTGTAAAATTTAAAAATCTAATAATTATTATAAATTATTATTATTCTAAAAACAATAAATGCTATTTTTTCCTTTGTTTTGACAAGGGGATTTGGCATGTTTCCTGATGTAAAAATCTCTTATGGTGGGGTCTGCCCGCTCTTTACCCCCCATAAATAATATATTATTCATTTTAGCATCTTTATTTCGTTCATTTATTGTTTCTGATATCAATTTGGGAAAAAATTTTAGATGATCCTTTATTTAATATTATGAATTCACAACATTTTTTTAACCTTTTAAAGGGTAACATCCCCCCAAAAGACATGCCAGACACTGAATTTACTGCGCCTCTCCCCCCCTCCAAAGCTCCTCCCCCTTGTAAAAAGTTGTGGTGAATTTTTATTTTCTTAAAAACAACTTTTTTTATTGTTTTTACTTTTTTATTGCAAATATAGTTATGCAAATTAAAATAAAGTTATGAAATTGGGGTTTCATTTTTTTTTCTAATGTATAAAATTTAATTCAACATTTATCATTACAAAGTGGGGGGGCTACAGCAGAGGAGAAAAAGCAGGGGTCAGTAACTCTTGATTCCCCCTGACACTTCCAAAACCTTAAAATACTTTGTATAAATTTTCTATTACAGGCCTCCCTCCACAGCCCGCTCACAAAAAACATGTAT
>WNWK01043138.1:0-15647 GCA_009830355.1 Cherax destructor
ACCTACTAACTAAATCCTCACTTCTACGCTTGGATACATCATTGCCTCCAGCACTGAGGCAGATAATAGGATTGATCCCATTACCATGCATGATGTTGTCAAGTCGGCTAACAATGTCTTCCATCCCAGCCCCAGGAAAGCAAACCCTCTGTCTCCTACTCCTATCTTTCAAGCAGAAGGCCCTATCCATATATCTAACTTGGCTATCCCCAACAACAACAATGTTTTTACCTTCCTTGGTACAGTTCGTCGTGACGTTCCCAGTAGTCGACTCACATTCGTCTGGAAGCACAGAAAAGGAGTTCGAAGTTTCCACAGCAGTCTCTTTCTTCTTCGTCGTTACTACCTCTCCATTCGTCTTCTTGATCTTCAACTTCGTCCCATGCTGTCCGGCCACTGCCCAGGTTACCTTCTTGACCTGAGGACTCACAACAGGAGGACTACTACGAATCCTCTTGTTTTCCTCCGTCAATCGCCGTATCTCAAGCTTCGCTACCCTCAATTCCTCCTTAAGCTGCTGGTAAAGTTGCTCAATAGGGGGCATCTTGATTCAGTCCACAGGGAGTACACTAGACACGTCTTCACTGAGCTAAGAACAGGTCACCACTCAGGTTGTTCTTCAACTCTATATATCCTTGGTTAGGCCTCATCTAGATTATGCTGCACAGTTTTGGTCACCGTATTACAGAATGGATATAAATGCTCTGGAAAATGTACAAAGGAGGATGACTAAGTTGATTCCATGTATCAGAAATCTTCCCTATGAGGATAGACTGAGGGCCCTGAATCTGCACTCTCTAGAAAGGCGTAGAATTAGGGGGGATATGATTGAGGTATATAAATGGAAAACAGGAATAAATAAAGGGGATGTAAATAGCGTGCTAAAAATATCTTGTATTGACAGGACTCGAAGCAATGGCTTTAAGTTGGATAAATTCAGATTCAGAAGGGATATAGGAAAGCATTGGTTTGGTAATAGAGTTGTCGATGAGTGGAACAAACTCCCGAGTACAGTTATAGAGGCTAAAACGTTGTGTAGTTTTAAAAATAGGCTAGATAAATATATGAGTGGGTGCAGGTGGGTGTGAGTTGTACCTGACTAGTTTGTGCTACTAGGTCAGATGCCGTGCTCCTTCCTTAAGTGAATGTAACCTGACCTGGCTGGGTCGGGGCATTGGCTTAAGCCGGTGGGAGAATTGTACCTGCCTCGCATGGGCCAGTAGGCCTGCTGCAGTGTTCCTTCTTTCTTATGTTCTTATGTTCTTATGAGTGGAACAGTCTGCCTAGTAGGGTTAATGAAG
Source organism: Cherax destructor (assembly GCA_009830355.1). Lineage (NCBI taxonomy): Eukaryota > Metazoa > Arthropoda > Malacostraca > Decapoda > Parastacidae > Cherax > Cherax destructor. Next base: position 1,302 of record WNWK01043138.1, read on the forward strand.
CAGGGACCCTGGGTAGTTTTAAATTTAGGTTGGATAAATTCATGAGTGAAAGGGGTTGGATTTGAGTGGGAATTGCACATGAGTAAATAAAATTATCAAAGCTTATTTCTTGGGCAGCATTGAAAATTAGGTTGAACAAATATTCTGTTAGTGGGATGGAATGTGAAGGACCTGTCTAGTATGGGCCAACAGGCCTGCTGCAGTGTTCCTCCTTTCTTATGTTCTTATGTTCTTAGTAGTTTTAATTTTTGAAGGACCTGCCTAACATGGGTCGGTGGGTGACTTGCACCTGCCTCGCATAGACTAGTAGCCTTGCTTCAGTGTTCCTTTCTTATGCTCTTAAATACATGATTGAGAGGGGTTGGATCTGATTGGCACTTACTCATTGGTTAACATAGGTTTCCAAGTAGTATTGATTATGGGTTGCTCAAATATTTTTGTTAGCGGGTTTGGGTTTGAGAATGACCTGCCTAGTATGGTCAGTCAGGACAACTGAGGTGACGGTGACGGCTGGGTATATAAGTGTAGCGCCAGTTGGAGATGACCTGGGCTGAATTTACCGGCGAACCTACAACAACAACAGTTCGACACATTCAGTCTTGTGATACACTGACAAATAACGGTATCAGTGAATAATAGAATGGACTCTCAACGAGACTCTTTCCCCTAATATTGGTTACGTAGAAGCCGCTTCACTAATGGACATTCATAGATTCCGTTCTGCTGTCTATCATGAACCACACTCCATGCAATCCACTACCTAGACTTCCAGCACCGCCGAACCCTTGGTGTATGAGATTTACCTCAGCAGTGTGCAACCTGAAGAAGACGAGGAGGATGTAAACATGAGTGATGTTGACGAGCATAACGTCACCAATGAGGTACAATACATAAATTATGAAGAGAACAGCGATGTTCAACAGCACAACGTCATGGAGAAAGAATACGCCAATTATGAAGCGGACAGCGATGAAACAATCGATAGTAATGGATGGGATGGGTTACTATAGAAGAGGACAGTGATGGAGAATGGTATGATGACAATGACAGAGAATGTTATAGTGAAGAAAAGAAAAGCCAAGAATGGGATGATGATGAGGAATACTTTTATACTTCTGAAGACAGTGGTTACCCCTCCAGCGACGCCGGTATTTTACGACTAGGACAGTGACGATAGTGGTGGTCCATGAGTGAAGCAACTCACTCGTAGCCTCCTTTACATTATTACATCTTGCACTCGTAGCAAATGAGGATTGCTGAGGAAATTTGTCATCATGGTAGTTCATTTTAGAAACTGACCACATTTGGAGCTCACCCATGCAACTCCTGCAAGCTTTGTGTTGTGCAAATGATTTGTCCTGGTCTCCAAGTTTGCAGCCAAAATAAGCAGCGCTTAAATGAAGGTGTAATGTTGCTCCGGTAATTTGAAGGGGTGAATTGCCCGCACACATAGCAAAATATGTCTGGTGAATTTATACAGCCTCTAGACATTAATAATCTGAAAATAAAGAAAAATATATTAGATTTAACATTTAATTCAATATGAAATAAGCATTTTAATTGGTAATATACCACTTTCTCATTTATTTATGTTATACGAAAAGAGAAAAGAAACGTTTCCGCGTAACTTGACAACCTGATGTGACAAAGATGAATAAAAACAAAATGAATCACTATTTTCCATACATATATCAAAAAAGACACCAAAGATTCAATAAAAGTCATGCAGACCAGTGGTATGAAGAGGACAGCGATGTCGAAGAACAAAACGTCAGCAATGAGGTACACTACATCAATTATGAAAAGGACAGCGATGTCGAAGAACACAACGTCAGCAATGAGGTCAATAAAATATGAGAAAAGGACAGCGATGTTGAAAACAAACGTCATGGAGGAATACGTCAATTATGAAGCAAGGACAGCGATGTGAAGGAACAGTAGAGAATGAGGTAAATACACAATGAAAGGAAGCGTGTGAAGACAAGATGGAGAATAGACATTTGAAGCAGAATGGAGGATGAGTGGAAACTTTGAAGAGGAAGTGATGGAGAAGGTATGATAACATGACAGAATGTTATAGTGAAGAAGAGCCAGAATGGATGATGATGAGAATACTTTTGACACTTCTGAAGACAGTGGTTCCTCAGCGACGGATTGACGACTAGGACATGCGATAAGGTGGCTATGAGTGAAAAACTACTCGTACGTCTTCACAATTTCATCTTGCACTCGTAGCAAATAAGGATAGCAATTTCTGAGCACAGTGACATCATTCCAGCACTTGACATTGAAGAGTAATCTTGTATAAATGAATATTTGACGTTTTCTCGTTTTGCTGAGGAAATGAGAATGTTTATATCTTCAGGTGTTGTGTATTTATATTATCGACATAATGTGTATAACATATAGATATAAATATAGATTCATAGTTTTTTATGTATAGATTTAAATTTTACTTGGACTGAAGCCACTGACTGGCTAAACTATAAAAGAATCTAATTTATTATCTATAGGTTATACACATTGCGTCGATAATATAAATGCACAATACCTGAAGATATAAACATTCTCATTTCCTCAGCAAAACGAGAAAACGTTAAATATTCGTTTATACAAGATTACTCTTCAATGTCCAAGTGCTAGAGTGATGTCACTGTGCTCAGAAATTGTTCTCCTCATTTGCTACGAGTGCAAGATGTAATATTGTGAAGACGGGTACGAGTGAGTTTCTTCACTCATAGCCACCTCTATCGTCATTGTCCTAGTCGTCAATACCGGCGTCGCTGGAGGGGTAACCACTGTCTTCAGAAGTGTAAAAGTATTCCTCATCATCATCCCATTCTTGGCTGTTCTCTTCTTCACTATAACATTCTGTCATTGTTATCATACCATTCTCCATCACTGTCCTCTTCAAAAGTATCCCACCCCATCCATCACTATCCATTGCTGTTTGCTTCATAATTGCCGTACTATTCCTCCATGACGTTGTGCTTTTCAACATCGCTGTCCTTTTCATAATTGACGTATTGTACCTCATTGCTGACGTTGTGCTCTTCAACATCGCGGTCCTCTTCATAATTGATGTAGTGTACCTCATTGCTGACGTTCTGCTCTTCAACATCGCTGTCCTCTTCATAACACTGGTCTGCATGACTTTCTTTATTGAATCTTTGGTATCTTTTTCGGTATATTTATGTGAATGAATGGTTCAGAGAACCGACGAGTTGGTAAATTAGACACATATGCAACACTTGACTATCTTTATTGAGGAAACGTTTCGCCACACAGTGGCTTCATCAGTCCATACAAAGGAGAATCGTGAAAAACAGGAGGAGTTAAGAACATAAGAACATAAGAAAGGAGGAACACTGCAGCAGGCCTGTTGGCCCATACTAGGCAGGTCCTTCACAATCCATCCCACTAACAGAATAATTGCCAAACCTAATTTTCAATTCTACCCAAGAAATAAGCTTTGAAGATTCTATTAACTCTAGTGCGAGTCCCACTCAAATCCAACCCCTCTCACTCATGAATTTATCCAACCTAAATTTGAAACTACCCAAGGTCCTAGCTTCAATGACCCTACTAGGCAGACTGTTCCACTCATCAACTACCCTATTTCCAAACCAATATTTTCCTATATCCTTTCTAAATCTAAACTTATCCAATTTGAATCCATTATTGCGGGTTCTCTCTTGGAGAGATATCCTCAAGACCTTATTTATATCCCCTTATTAATACCCATCTTCCACTTATATACCTCGATCATGTCTCCCTCATTCTACGTCTTACAAGTGAATGTAATTTTAGGGTCTTCAATCTTTCTTCGTAAGGAAGATTTCTAATGCTATGTATTAATTTAGTCATTCTACGCTGAATGTTTTCTAACGAATTTATGTCCATTCTGTAATATGGAGACCAGAACTGAGCTGCGTAATCTAGGTGAGGCCTTACTAATGATGTATAAAGCTGTAATATAACCTCTGGACTTCTGTTGCTAACACTTCTTGATATAAATCCCAGTAATCTATTTGCCTTATTACGTACGCTTAGGCATTGCTGTCTTGGTTTAAGGTTGCTGCTTACCATCACCCCCAAGTCCTTCTCGCAATCTGTATGGCTAAGTTCTACGTTATTTAACTTATAAGTGCTTGGGTTATGGACACTCCCGAGCTTCAGAACCTTGCATTTATCTACATTGAACTGCATCTGCCACTTTTCTGACCACGAATTAAGTTTGTCTAAATCTTCCTGAAGTTCTATGACATCTATGTTTGAATCAATTATCCTACCTATCTTCGTGTCGTCGGCGAATTTGCTCATATCACTAGTAATTCCCTCATCAAGGTCATTGATATATATTATAAATAACAATGGGCCTAAGACTGATCCCTGTGGAACACCACTTGTTACAAGTCCCCATTCGGATTTAACCCCATTTATGCACACTCTCTGCTTCCTATTAGTGAGCCATGACTCGATCCATGACAGCACTTTTCCCCAATGCCATGAGCTGCCACTTTCTTTAACAGTCTCTGGTGCGGTACTCTATCAAAAGCCTTACTAAAGTCTAAATAAACAATATCGAATTCTTTATCGTGATCAACAGCCTCAAAAGCTTTACTGAAGAAGGTTAATAAATTAGATAGGCAGGAACGGCCCCTCGTGAATCCATGCTGGGTATCATTAATCAAATTATGGTTATCTAGATGGCTTCTAATAATATCAGCTATAATTGACTCCAGTAATTTGCCTACAATTGAGGTCAGGCTTATTGGGCGGTAGTTTGACGGTAGTGACTTGTCCCCTGCTTTAAAAATAGGAATTACATTAGCCATCTTCCACATATCAGACACTACACCTGTTTGAAGAGATAAATTAAAAATGTTAGAAATTGGTTCACAGAGTTCCATTTTGCATTCCTTAAGAACTCTTGCAAAAAGCTCATCAGGACCCGGCGATTTATTTTGTTTCAGTCGGTCCAGCTGTTTCATAATCATTTCGCTAGTGACTGTGATATTACATAATTTATCTTCTTCTGGGCCTCTGTAAAAATTAATTACTGGGATATTATTAATGTCTTCCTGTGTGAAAACCGAGAGAAAATAATTATTAAAAATAGAGCACATATCATTCTCCTTGTCAGTAAGATGCCCAAAGTTATTTTTAAGGGGACCTATCTTATCCCTAACTTTTGTTCTATAAACCTGGAAAAAACTTTTTGGGTTAGTTTTTGAATCCCTAGCGACTTTAATTTCATAGTCCCGTTTAGCTTTTCTTATTCCCTTTTTAACGTCCCTCTTAATGTCAGTATACTGATTTATAAGATGACCCTCACCTCTTTTTATGCGCCTATAAATTCCTTTCTTCTGCCCTAAAAGATATTTGAGTCTATTATTCATCCATTTTGGGTCATTTCTACTTGATCTAATTTCTTTATACGGGATAAATGTTCTTTGGGCAGCCTGCATAGGTTGTCAGGCCCTCAATCTTGAGTCGATGTTGTCAGTCCATCAATCTTGAATAGAATAACAGCAGAGGGAGCTTATATATAATTTACCAACTCGTCGGTTCTCTGAACCATTCATTCACATCCTGTCTGACACTGCAACATCTTGGTATCTTAATACAGGGATTTCTTCGCTTGCCTATTCCTTGGGCACGATCTACTTCCTTATTGAACAAATGTGACACCTCCTACAACTGCTGCACCTCTCCTGTCTACAGTATATAAGCTCCCTCTGCTCATATGCTGTTATTCTATTCAAGATTGATGGACTGACAACATCGACTCAAGATTGAGGGCCTGACAACCTCACACTCCTCCTGTTCTTCACGATTCTCCTTTGTATGGACTGATGAAGCCACTGTGTGGCGAAACGTTTCCTCAATAAAGATACCCAAGTGTTGCATATGTCTAATTTATCAGTATATTTATAGAAAATAGTGATTCGTTTTGTTTTTATTCATCTCTATCACATCCGGTTGTCACGTTATGCAGAAACGTTTCAGTGGTGACCTGTACTTAGCTCAGTGAGGTCTATTGTACTATCTGTGCACTGAACCGCCTTTGCTCTGTGAAGACTTTTCTTAGCTACCTGAGATTGGATGATTGCTTCCCTCGACTACGAGCAACTATAACTCCAACTTAAGGCAGAATTAACGGAAGCTAGAACAGAAATTCAACGATGACAAGGATGTTCCCCGGAACAATGTTGCCGACTAGCAGACCAACGAATGGATGCTAGTCGGATCTGAAGGGACGAACATAAGAACATAAGAATGGAGGAACACTGCAGAAGGCCTACTGGCCCATACAAGGCAGGTCCTTATCAAAACCACCACTACCTAAGAATTTACTCCTGTACTCACGACACTAATCAAACCCAGCCCCTCCCACTCATATATTTGTCCAATCTCTTTTTAAAGCCACCCAAGGTCCTAGCCTCTATCACCCTAATCGGAAGATTGTTCCACGCATCTAAAACTCTGTTCGAAAACCAGTACTTGCCTATGTCCTTTCTAAATCTAAATTTATCCAATTTAAATCCGTTATTTCTGGTTCTTACTTGGTTCGATATCCTCAGTATTTTATTAATATCTCCTTTGTTTATGCCCATCATCCACTTGTACACCTCGATGATATCTCCCTCATTCTACGTCTCTCCAGAGAGTGGAGATTCAATGCTCTAAGTCTATCTTCATACGGGAGATTTTTATACTGTAAATCATTTTAGTCATTCTTCTTTGTATGTTCTCTAATGAATCTATATCCATCCTGTAGTAAGGAGACCAAAACTGAGCTGCATAATCCAAATGAGGTCTCACTAGTGATGTATAGAGCTGTAAAATAATTTTTGGACTTCTGTTGCTTATACTTCTTGAAATAAATCCTAGTAATCTGTTAGCCTTATTGCGCACACTTAGGCACTGTTGTCTTGGCTTTAGATTTCTGCTTACCATGACTCCCAAGTCTTTTTCACATTCTGTATGATCAAGCTCAACTTCACCTAGTTTATAAATTCGAGGGATATTTTCATTACCAACGACTAGCACCTTACACTTGTCCACATTAAACTTCATCTGCCACTTTTCAGACCAAGACATTAATTTATCCAAATCCTCCTGGAGTTCAATGGTATCCTCCTCAGAATGAATTATACGGCCTATTTTTGTATCATCAGCAAATTTATTCATGTCACTTGCAATTCCTTCATCAAGATCATTTATGTAAATTATGAACAACAATGGGCCCAAAACTGATCCTTGTGGAACGCCACTAGTGACAAATCCCCATTCAGATTTGACCACATTAATGGAAACTCTCTGCTTTCTATTGGTAAGCCATGCCTCTATCCATGCTAGAACTTTACCTCCTATACCATGAGCTGCCACCTTTCTTAAGAGTCTCTTGTGAGGTACTCTATCGAAGGCCTTACTGAAATCCAGGAGACTGCTGTAAAAATCGACCACCCATGATCTTCCAACAAAGACAATTGTTAACGACACAGTGAAGCCAGCCAGTGAAGATATCCCAGCGAAGACCGTCGAGAACGTCATTCACATTCTATTTACTCATGTGCAATTCCCACTCAAATCCAACCCCTTTCACTCATGAATTTATCCAACCTAAATTTAAAACTACCCAGGGTCCTTGCTTCAATAACCCTACTAGGCAGACTGTTCCACTCATCAACTACCCTATTTCCAAACCAATACTTTCCTATATCCTTTCTAAATATAAACTTATCTAACTTGAATCCACTATTGCGGGTTCTCTCTTGGAGAGATATCCTCAAGACCTTATTTATATCCCCTTTGTTAATACCAATTTTCCACTTATGGTCAGAAAAATGGCAGATGCAGTTCAATATAGATAAATGCAAAGTTCTAAAGCTCGGGAATGTTCATAACCCTAGCACCTACCAGCTTAATATTGTTGAACTCAGCCGTACAGAATGCGAAAAGGATTTGGGGGTTATGATAAGCAGCAACCTCAAACCAAGTCAGCAATGCCTAAGCGTAAGAAATAAAGCAAATAGATTACTGGGATTTATATCAAGAAGTGTAAGCAACAGAAGTCCAGCGGTTATATTACAGCTTTATACATCATTAGTAAGGCCTCACCTAGATTATGCAGCTCAGTTCTGGTCTCCATTTTACAGAATGGATATAAATTCGTTAGAAAACATTCAGAGACGAATGACAAAGTAAATTCATAGCATTAGAAATCTTCCGTATGAAGAAAGATTGAAGACCCTTAATTTACATTCACTTGTAAGACGAAGAATGAGGGGAGACATGATCGAGGTATATAAGTGGAAGATGGGTATTAATAAGGGGGATATAAATAAGGTTTTGAGGATATCTCTCCAAGAGAGAACCCGCAATAATGGATTCAAATTGGATAAGTTTAGATTTAGAAAGGATATAGGAAAATATTGGTTTGGAAATAGGGTAGTTGATGAGTGGAACAGTCTGCCTAGTAGGGTCATTGAAGCTAGGACCTTGGGTAGTTTCAAATTTAGGTTGGATAAATACATGAGTGAGAGGGGTTGGATTTGATTGGGACTCGCACTTGAGTTAATAGAATCTGCAAAGCTTATTTCTTGGGTAGAATTGAAAATTAGGTTGGGCAATTATTCTGTTAGTGGGATGGATTGTGAAGGACCTGCCTAGTATGGGCCAACAGGCCTGCTGCAGTGTTCCTCCTTTCTTATGTTCTTATACCTCGATCATGTCTCCCCTCATTATCAATGCTTAAGTAGCGTTTATTCTGGACATAAATTCGTTAGAAAACATTCAGCGTAGAATGACTAAATTAATACATAGCATTAGAAATCTTCCTTACGAAGAAAGATTAAGGACCCTTAAATTACATTCACTTGTAAGACGTAGAATGAGGGGAGACATGATCGAGGTATACAAGTGGAAAATGGGTATTAACAAAGGGGATATAAATAAGGTCTTGAGGGTATCTCTCCAAGAGAGAACCCGCAATAATGGATTCAAGTTAGATAAGTTTAGATTTAGAAAGGATATAGGAAAGTATTGGCTTGGAAATAGGGTAGTTGGTTGACAAATAGGCAGCAGAGAGTTTGCATAAATGGGGAGAAATCAGAGTGGGGAAGCGTCTCAAGTGGTGTTCCACAGGGGTCAGTATTGGGCCCCTTGTTGTTCACAATCTACATAAACGACATAGATGAGGGAATAAATAGCGACATAAGCAAGTTTGCCGATGACACCAAAATAGGCCGTCCAATTCATTCAAATGAGGACATTAGAGCACTCCAGGACGATTTGAATAGACTGATGCAGTGGTCGGAGAAGTGGCAGATGCAGTTTAATATAGATAAATGCAAAGTTCTAAATATTGGACAGGACAATAACCATGCCACATATAAACTAAATAATGTAGATCTTAATACTACTGATTGCGAAAAGGATTTAGGAGTTCTGGTTAGCAGTAATCTAAAACCAAGACAGCAGTGCATAAGTGTTCGCAATAAAGCAAACAGAATCCTTGGCTTCATATCAAGAAGCATAAATAATAGGAGTCCTCAGGTTGTTCTTCAACTCTATATATCCTTGGTTAGGCCTCATCTAGATTATGCTGCACAGTTTTGGTCACCGTATTACAGAATGGATATAAATGCTCTGGAAAATGTACAAAGGAGGATGACTAAGTTGATTCCATGTATAGATGAATGGTTCAGAGAACCGACAAGTTATAAATTAGACACATATGCAACATTTGGGTATCTTTATTGAGGAAACGTTTCGCCACACAGTGGCTTCATCAGTCCAATACAAAGTAGAAAGGTGTAAGGAGAGTATAAAGCTGTAATATAACCTCTGGACTTCTGTTGCTAACACTTCTTGATATAAATCCCAGTAATCTATTTGCCTTATTACGTACGCTTAGGCATTGCTGTCTTGGTTTAAGGTTGCTGCTTACCATCACCCCCAAGTCCTTCTCGCAATCTGTATGGCTAAGTTCTACGTTATTTAACTTATAAGTGCTTGGGTTATGGACACTCCCGAGCTTCAGAACCTTGCATTTATCTACATTGAACTGCATCTGCCACTTTTCTGACCACGAATTAAGTTTGTCTAAATCTTCCTGAAGTTCTATGACATCTATGTTTGAATCAATTATCCTACCTATCTTCGTGTCGTCGGCGAATTTGCTCATATCACTAGTAATTCCCTCATCAAGGTCATTGATATATATTATAAATAACAATGGGCCTAAGACTGATCCTGTGGAACACCACTTGTTACAAGTCCCCATTCGGATTTAACCCCATTTATGCACACTCTCTGCTTCCTATTGGTGAGCCATGACTCGATCCATGACAGCACTTTTCCCCCAATGCCATGAGCTGCCACTTTCTTTAACAGTCTCTGGTGCGGTACTCTATCAAAAGCCTTACTAAAGTCTAAATAAACAATATCGAATTCTTTATCGTGATCAACAGCCTCAAAAGCTTTACTGAAGAAGGTTAATAAATTAGATAGGCAGGAACGGCCCTCGTGAATCCATGCTGGGTATCATTAATCAAATTATGGTTATCTAGATGGCTTCTAATAATATCAGCTATAATTGACTCTAGTAATTTGCCTACAATTGAGGTCAGGCTTATTGGGCGGTAGTTTGACGGTAGTGACTTGTCCCCTGCTTTAAAAATAGGAATTACATTAGCCATCTTCCACATATCAGACACTACACCTGTTTGAAGAGATAAATTAAAAATGTTAGATATTGGTTCACAGAGTTCCATTTTGCATTCCTTAAGAACCCTTGCAAAAAGCTCATCAGGACCCGGCGATTTATTTTGTTTCAGTCGGTCCAGCTGTTTCATAATCATTTCGCTAGTGACTGTGATATTACATAATTTATCTTCTTCTGGGCCTCTGTAAAAATTAATTACTGGGATATTATTAATGTCTTCCTGTGTGAAAACCGAGAGAAAATAATTATTAAAAATAGAGCACATATCATTCTCCTTGTCAGTAAGATGCCCAAAGTTATTTTTAAGGTGACCTATCTTATCCCTAACTTTTGTTCTATAAACCTGGAAAACTTTTGGGTTAGTTTTTGAATCCCTAGCAACTTTAATTTCATAGTCCCGTTTAGATTTTCTTATTCCCTTTTTAACGTCCCTCTTAATGTCAGTATACTGATTTATAAGATGACCCTCACCTCTTTTTATGCGCCTATAAATTCCTTTCTTCTGCCCTAAAAGATATTTGAGCCTATTATTCATCCATTTTGGGTCATTTCTACTTGATCTAATTTCTTTATACGGGATAAATGTTCTTTGGGCAGCCTGTATAGTGTTAAGAAAACTGTCATATTGATACCTCTCTTCTTCACCCCAGTCCACAGTTGATAAGTGTTCTCTAAGTCCATTATAATCTGCTAAGCGAAAATCTGGGACCATTACTGAATTATCCCTACTATCATACATCCATTCAATGCTAAAGGTAATTGACTTGTGGTCGCTTGAGCCGAGTTCCTCTGTAATTTCTAAATTATTAACAAGGGTTTCCTTGCTTGCCAGAACCAAGTCAAGTAGGTTATTTCCTTGTAGGTTCTGTTACAAACTGCTTCAAAAAGCAATCCTGAACTACTTCTAAAAAGTCGTTAGATTCTAAATTCCTGTCATGAAATTCCAATCAATCTGACTAAAGTTAAAGTCCCCTAGAATTACTACGTTATCGTGTCTTGTGGCCTTAACAATTTCCTCCCAAAGTAGTCTCCCCTTTTTCCCTATCTAAGTTTGGAGGACGGTAAATCACGCCTAAAATCAATTTTTCACACCCTCTGAAAATTCTATCCAGACAGACTCTGTATGTGTTAATTCAGACTTTATACCCGTTTTTATGCAACAATTTAAATGATCACGGACATAGAGTGCCACCCCCCCCTTTCCCGATACTTCTGTCTACTTGGAACAATTTAAAACCCTGAATGTGACATTCGGCAGGCAAGTCCCGATTTTTCATATTAAACCATGTCTCAGTTATTGCAAAAACATCAATATTACCCGTACTTGCAACTAATCTCAACTCGTCCATCTTATTCCTAGCACTACGACTATTGGTGTAATATATATTTAGAGACCCTCCTTTCTCTTTACCCTTCCTGCTCATCTCTGTTTTTCCACTATACCTATTACTGTCCTTGTCATCTAGTGTCACTAGCTTTCCACTGTCCACCTTATTCTGCCTATTACTAGTTCTCCTACAACTTATAATATTACTACACTGGGACTTCTCTGTTTTCCCCCAAAACCCATACCACTAACTATTTCTAGTTTAAAGCCCTAACAGCTCCCTCCACTGCAGTTGCCAGTGCCCCCACCCCAGACCTGGATAAGTGAACCCCATCCCTGGCATACATGTCATTTCTGCCATAGAAGGGGTCCCAGTTGTCAATGAATGTTACTGAATTTTCCTTACAGTATTTGTCCAGCCAGCAATTGACACCAATTGCCCTGGACAGCCATTCATATCCAACTCCTCTCCTTGGCAAAATACCACATATGACAGGGTTCCCACCCTTCTTCCTAATTATGTCTATTGCTGACCTAAACCTGCTAGTCAGGTCCTCACTCCTACGTCTGCCAACATCGTTGCCTCCAGCACTGAGACAGATAATAGGATTGCTCCCATTACCTCTCATGATGTCGTCCAGACGGCTAACAATATCCTCCATCCCAGCCCCAGGAAAGCAAACCCTCTGTCTCCTACTCCTATCAATCAAACAGAAAGCCCTATCCATGTACCTAACCTGACTGTCCCCAACAACAACAATGTTTTACCTTCCTTTGTGTCTTTCGTCGTGACGCTCCCAGAAGTCGACTCACATTCATCGGGTAGCACGGAGAATGGGTTCGATGTTTCCACAACATTCTCCTGGGTCTTCGTTGTTTCTACCTCTCCACCGTCCTCTTGAGCCTTAACTTTGTCCCATGCGTTTTAGCCACTGTCCAGGTTCCTTTCCTGGCTTGAGGATTCTCAACAGGAGGATTACTACGAATCCTCTTGTTTTCCTCAGTCAGTCGCTGTATCTCAAGCTTAGCTACCCTCAGTTCTTCCTTCATCTGCTGGTGAGTCTCAAGAGGGACATTTTCCCAGTTGAAGAGGCACAAAGACACGTCTTCATGGGTTAAGTCAGGTCCCCCATAGTTAAGTCGGGTTTCTCTCTCTCTCTCTCTCTTCTTCTCTCTCTCTCTCTCTCTCTCTCTCTCTCTCTCTCTTCCTTATTCATTAAGTCTCTTACTTTCCCCCCCTCCTTCCCCACCCCTTTCTTCTTTCCCCCCCAAACTTCTCTCTCTTCTCCCAAAATATCCAAATACCTAACACAGGTGTCGCCAAATTTGCATACCACATACCGGGGGTCATTCCTCACACTCAGGTGGATATGATGCCCGAGAATGGGGCCAAAAGAAGTGTCAGGTTAATTTAGGTCAAGACTCCCATAAAGAAAAGCAATCCCAAAAAATAACTTCTAAATTTTACTTGTACTTGTCTTTTTTTTTTTCTTTCTTCGGAGGGCGGTTTCCCGCAGTTTATTTTTATTCATTTTCTTTTTGTTGGGGAAAAAAATGGTGGGGATTCGAACTTGGTACTAGATGAGGCCCATGAACCCCTTTGACTCAAGGTTACATATACGTTTTATATATATATATATATATATATGCAAAAAGATCACATAAACAGGTGATATCAAAATATGCAAAAACCACTTGAAAAAAAAGAAGAATTCCCAAACGCTTTGTGACTCTCACATTATCAAAGGGAATATAACAGGAAACATGACAAGGCGGGGTTATATAAGGGGGGAGACTACACCTAAGTCACATCACACTAACAAAGACTACACCTCACAGTAGGTAACATCTCAGACTCTGTGAAAGGAACATAAGAAAGGACCCGAAACTCTTTGAATTGATTAGTCCAATTTATTATTAAATTTTCCCAAATTTTTTTTTATAAAGAATCCAATTTATAAAAAAAAAGAAATATTCATATTATTTTCAAAACTGCTTTTAATGAAACATGATTCTATTTTATTTCTCTCAACCATGGACTTTTTTAAAACCTTCTCAGCATTTTTAAAATCAATTGGATGGTTAAAATTCCATGAATAAATGAGCATTGAATCAGTCCAGTTCTAATCTATATTTATTTGTTTTTAAACTTAGTTCAAAGGGTTTTCCAGTTTGACCAAAATAAACTTAACATAAGAACATAAAAAGGGGGGAACATGCAGCAGGGCCCTTTTTCCCAATACAGGGCCTGCCCAAACCTCCCCTCAGAATATTTAAATTTTTT
>WNWK01043139.1:0-15647 GCA_009830355.1 Cherax destructor
AGCTTTATCAAACCTCGTTTTAAAAACCAGGGTATGGTTCCTCCCCACTAGTCATTTCGGGTTTTTCCCCTTTCCCCCTACAACTCTATGACTGAAAAAATACTTCCTAACATCCCTTTGATTCATAGGAGTCTTCATCTTAACTGTGACCCCTTTTGTTTCTGTCCCCTTTTGGAACATCTTGTCTCCCCCCCTTTTTTATTGTGTTATAAATTTTCCCCCAACCCCCTCCTGTCCTCTGTGCGGGGCCTTTTCCCTTAACCTTTTTCGGGGACAATCCCCGGTTTGGGACTATTCTTGTTCAAACCTCTGCACTTAAAAAATTTTTCCCTGACATCAAAAGGGTGGGTTCCAAACTGGTACTGCATCCCCAGTATGGGCCTGACTTATGGTGTGAGTCTTGAAGATTTTTATGGGGATTAAATGCTATTTTTTGGGTTTTGCCAGCCCCCGTTCCTGCAGCAGTTATCTGATTGATGTGTGCCTCGGGAGATGTGCTCGGTTTTTCCCCCAAGATTTTTTTCCTTTGAGTAGGTTTGCAGTCTTTGGCCACCTAGACTATACTCTGTCTGGGTTTTTTTTTCCCCTTCCCCCGATCTTCGAACTTTATTTTTGGGGGGGGGTTTTTAAAAAGGGGCCCCAGTTACGGGACCGGCTTACCCTGCCCGGGTCTCTTTTAGTCCTCCCTTTGATCCTCGACGGGATTTAATTCTTCCCTTTTACATCATCTTCAAACAGTGACATTCGGTTTTCCCCTTTTCCCGTTTGTCATTCACATATCCAAAAAAAAAGGCCCTAGGACTGACCCTTGTGGAACTCCACTGCCCGGGTCCCACTTGACCCTGCCCCTACCATGACTTTTTTCCCTCCCTGTCAGATATTTCGATCCATTGCAGTCCTTTTCCCCCTTTGTGTGCCTGATCCTCTAGTTTTGCTTTAAACCCTTTTTGGGGAAGAACTGTGTGCCCCTTTCTTCAACCCAAGAAAATGCAGTCTATCCCCCCCTTTTTCTCCCCATGTCTTACTTCTGTTACCTTGTCATAAAACGGTTGTCTTTTATAAGTTTGGGGGCTTTCTAGGTGCTCCACAACTCTTATCCTGATGATCTTCCCATGACTTTGCATAAAACCCGTCAGTGACACAGGTCTGTAGTTTTGCCTCGTGTTTTTCCCCTTTTTTTAAAAAAATTGGGACTACTTTGCCTTTTTCCCCACGCCCAGGTAGTTGCCCATTTTCAATGGATGTGTAGAAGATTTGTTTTTGGCACACACTACATCTCTGCTCCCTCTAAGGGGGCCCCGGGGGCTTTTGGGTTTATTTCGAGTTCAATACCCTTCACCCCCTTTTTTTCGGTTTTTTTATTTCACCCAGCATTTGTTGGTATCCCCCTATTCTGAATTCCTGGAGTCCTTCCTGTCTTTTTTTAAAATATTTTTTAAATCTCATGTTGGCCCCTCACATACCCTTGGTCGTTTCTTGAACCCCCCCCCTTTCCCTTTCCCCAGCCTGATTCCCTGGTCCTTGACTGTTTTTTTCCCCTCCCTGATGGGGGTAACCCAACCCTTTGGGGCAGACTTGACTTTTGATGCTATATCATTTTTATTTTCCCTTTTTCCCCCCCTTCTTCCCCCCCCAAATTTGTTTGGCTCTTCGGTAATCTCTTTTTTTTCCCGGGGGGCCTTTGTCTTCGTATTTTTTTATTCTCTTTTCATTGGTTTTTTCCTCCCACACCCCTTTGGGGGAACCCAAAGGGCTCTTCTGGTCTTTCCCCTTACTTATGTTTCCCCTTTGGGGGAAAAACCCCCATCTGCCTCTTTCATTTTTTCACTATTCCATATTTTTTTACGGGTTTTTCCCGCCAATTTCTCCCCCCTGAACGTCTTGTAAAGTTCCTCATTTTGTAGTCCCCTTTTTAGTTTCGTTTCCCCCTTTTTATTCCTGCCCCCCCCCACGAATCAACTATATAATAAAAAAACAAAACCCCAAAAAAGATCACTAGACCCCAAAGGGGCCCCTTTTTACATGATATCCTCGATGCCCGAACCTTTGGTCCTTTTCTGGTAAGTTTTTTTCTTCAGTTGATGGAGTTTTTGGGACCACACCCCTCTCTTGGCTTCCATGTTTCCCCGGACCTCCCTTTGGCTCCCGGTTTTCCCCAAACAATCTCCTTGTGATTGAAATCCCCCATAACTAGTAACTTTCTCCCCCATGTGGGTCTTCGGCTACCTCCTAGTGTGTCTACCTTGCTCTGTTGCTCTCGTTGTATTCTTCTCTTGGCCTCCTGCAATTCTGGGCGGGTTTTACATTCAGCAATTACCACCTTATGGCCCTCAACTGAATTGTTCCTACTATTGCCCCCTTTGATTCCCTTTTCCCCTTTCCCCTTCCCCAAATCCCCCCTGTTTTTTAATGAGCAGTGCAACCCTCCCCCCTGCCCCCCTATTTTTCCTGGGTTTTACCCGGGGGGGTTGCATCTGTTATCATCCTTAAAATTTCGTTTCTGTGAGTGTTTTTGTTGGGGATGTCTCCTTTATTTTTCATCCCCTTTACATTTTATTTGTTATCCATCTTCATTTGTATACCAAACCCCTTTTTTCTAAAAACCAATTGGGGGCGTTGGGGTTGGGAAAGTGGGGATTGTGGGGGGAAAAAAAGGGTGGTTGGTGTGAAGGTGGGGTTTTTAATGGGGGGGAATCTTTTGGGATGGTGTTTTTTGGGGGGTTGGGTTTTTTGGTTGCTTGGGTTGTCCAGGTTGGGGGGCATCTGAAAAAGGTTGTATTAGAGCTTCCCCCCCTGAGTCGGGGGTTTTCCCCCCCCCTCTTCTTTCCTTCTTTTTTCTTAATCTCTTTTGTTTCTTTTTTCTTCCCGTGTTCTGTGGGTTTAGTAAACCCCGTCTACATATCCCCCTTTGGGCTTCTTTCTCCAAAAGGGTCCCGTTTTGGGCACTTCTGCTTTGAAAATCCTTTACTGGCCCCGGGGGCTTTCCCCCCAAATTTTTCTCGAAAATTTGAGGCCTGGGGGTTTTTTTTCTCCTATTTCTTTCAATAAATTTTTAATCGCATTTTTTTCCCTTGTCTTCTTGCTTCTAAGTTTCCCCCTTTTTCTTCTTGGACCCCTAAAAAAAAACTGATCTATCTCTTTCATTCTCCCCCGCTTTTTTTCCCATTTCCCCTGATTCATTTTTTTCCCCCTTCAGCTTTTCCTTTTTTTTTTTCTCTTCACTGTCGTTTTCCCCTTTTGGGGCCCCCCGGGCCCTTTCCTTTTCCCCCTTTTTTTTTTTTTCCCTGCACTCGGGGCTGTTAGGGCTTCAGTTAGCTTAGCCTCCCTTTTTTCCCCCTCGATTGTTCCTATTATCATCTCTTTTTTTTTGGGTCCAATGGGGTTATGGGGAAACCCCCGATACAGTTTCCTCCGTTTCTCAGTCCCCTTCCTTGTATGAGGTAGCAGTTTTTTTTTTAATGTCCCCATTTTTTTTGGGTTTTTTGGATGTCTAAATATTTCAGTTCCCCTTCTAATCACTGTATCTTAGCCTCTGCTGTTGTGACTTTTCCCTATTTCCCCCTTTTTTTTGCAGCTTCCCCTCCCCCCAAATTTTTTCTTTTTTGCCCATCCTCCCTCCATTTTTGCTTTCTGCAGCTTTCCCCTCCTCTATTATCTTTTTTTTTTCCCCCCATCCTCTCCTCCTTTTTTATGTTTAAGCTCCCCTGCTTCCTTCCCCACTTTTCCCCTTTTTTTATGGCTCTGCCCAATTTTCCCTTTTTCAGACTCACCCTCCAGTCCCCAGTTTTCCGTCCTGCTCTCTAGGACCCCATTTTTTTTTTTTAAGATGCTGAGTGAAAAAATTTTTTACTTTTTGGTTGTTTTTTTTGGGGTGATTGCCGGTATTTGTGTGGGGGGGGAGGGGGGGGAAAAGGGGGGGACAGTGGGGGGGAAAAAAAGGGGAGGTGGGGGGGGGGGAAAGAGGGGGGTTATGGGGAGGGAAGGAAAGGGGGGGCAGGGGGGTGGAAAAGAATGGGAGGGGGAGGGGGGGGGGGTTTGTTGAGGGGGTGTGGGAAAAATGTGTGTGGGGGCCCTTTTTTGTTTGTATGTTTTTTGTGTGTGTGTGTGTGTGTGATAGTTTTTTTGTGTGTGTGTGTTGGTTTTTGTGTGTTAGTTTTGTGTGTTTGTTTTTTGTGTGTGTGTGTTAGTTTGTGTGTGTGTGTATGTTTGTGTTTTGTTGTGTTGTATTTTTTGTGTAGTATGTTTTTTTGTAAAAATATGGTGAAATTGTGTGTTATGGTGTATGGGTGTGTATGTGGGTTTGGGGGGAAAGTTGTCTGTGTACTTTCACCCGGGCCCGATGACACCTGAAACCAAAAGGGGTGTGTCTCACCTTTTGGGGGTTTTTGGGGGGATTAATATGTGTTTTTGTGTGTGGGGAAATATATTTTGTGGATTTTGTTGAAAAAAGTGGTGAAATTGTGTTATGGGGGTGTGGGTTTTATGTGTGCATTTGGGGGTTTCAGGGGGCATGTGTCTACAGTGCTCCTCTACCTGGCCTGGGCCCCCTGATCTACCCGTTAATTTTATTCTATGATTCACCTGTCCTCGCCCTTTTCCAATAAAATTACCTTGTATTTGTTAAGGTACTTGATATACTTTTTTATCTTTATGAAATTTACCGTTCAAAACAGCTTATTTTGGGTTGGTAACGAACTTACCCCAAACACCGAAAAACCCCCCCCCTAGGGGTTTTGTGGGTGCACTTTTGGGTTTTGTATCCTGTAGATTGTCCCCAATGTGATTTTGGCGTATATCCCCTTTCGTTTCTTTCAATATAATATAACCTATTCCCTTTTTTCTTTTTTTTGTCACATATTTATTTCCTTTTTTCTGGGGGCACTGGCAAATGCCTGGGCACACTGGCCCCTCTGACCCCCCACTTGGGGGAAAAAAACCCTAGATAGGGGTTGAAAGTGTAAGGGATTTGGTGATGGGGTTTAATGGTAGTTTGCTTTTTGAGGAGGGGGGGAGTTTCTAGCTGTTTCTATCCCCCCCCTTTACCCCGGGGGGGGTGTAATCTTCCCCCACAGGTTGGTCCTGACTAACCCTGGCCCCCCCCAAGTCTTTACATCTGCCTTTTCTTATTTTATGTTCAAGGCTTCCCTTTAATTTGTGTTGGAGCTTCATTATTTTAAAAATTAATTTCTGCTCTGTCCTGCCTTTTTTTTTTGGTAAAATTTTTTACTTTCACCATTTCTTTTAAACCTTTTGCCTCTATGAAATTAATACTAAATGGGGAGTAATTATTGTGGTTTCTTTCACAGTCCTCTGTTTCCACACGGATCATCGGATTCAGGCTGAGTAGGCTAGCGTATCACACTGGAGAGCTCACTAGAGCGTTAATACCAATTCTTAGCTACACCAGTAGTTACTAAGTCCACACTAGAAACCTAGGCAACTGCACTTTACCAGTGCGGACAACTTTCACCGAGTCCCTGACATCATTTGTTACATTGTGGATGTTGGAAACTGATGGATTTGTGGAAAACATCGAGGCAACAACAATACCACCACAGGAAGTCTAACATGGATTCATTGATTCTGTATTAACAAGAACAATTCCGTATATAGGTAGCTTGATCAGATATATATATTTTTTTGTTTTCATTTTTCATTTTTCTAAGATAGGATTATTATTATAATAACTTATATTTATTGTACTTATTATTTAAATTTCATTCATTTATTAAAAATAAAGTGTTTATCTTTTTGTTATTATTGTCTTTTTCTATTATACTTTCCTCAAGAAGATTGGCGACAACCTACACAAGCGGCGACCTTGCCAGGATTCGACTCAGCTTCAACACTCGAACAAGATTCGACGCTACTGGACAGAGTCGGCGGTACATTATTGGAACTCACACGGTGGTCACCTCCACTGCTCCACACCACAGACGGTTGCCACCTCCATAAGTATTAATTTGCTATAGTAGGACTAAGGTCAAGGTATTTAAAGGATTGTGATTGTTATTTGTTTCTTTGTTTATGTTAGTCAAGTTTCTCAAGGCAGGATGTGCTAGTTACTTCTGCCACCTTTGTTTTGAGCTTGAAGATTATTTTAGAACTTGACTTCTAGGGATCTGAGATTTTCCAGTGATAAATCTTCTTCATTGAGTTCTTGTATGTTATATCAAGGAACTGCCTAGACACTCTTGATTATAGTGGGAAGAGTGGATGGTCACATCCCATTCTCCTACTGCTTGGTCGGAGTCTGGCATAGAACCTCCGGTCAATTTATACTGTATAAATCGAAGTAGGATTGAACCTCCGGTTTTGTTTGTTCAGTTGTAGCGGAGCAGGATTTGAACACTCCGTTTTCTATTATATCTGTTTCATTCACCAAGTAAGTTGTTATCCCGGTTAGTATGGAGGAATACCAGTTCTGATGAATGCTGGGGTTAAGGTAGGTATTACAACTTAGAATCTTTCATATAGCTAAGCAAGATTCAGGAAAAGAATGAAATTGGAAAGAGAAAACAAGAGAGACAGTTAGAAAGAGATCGAGAAAGACAAGAGAGACAGTTAGAAATTGAAAGAGAAGAGAAAAAGCAGAGAGAGAGAATTGAAAGAGAAGAGAAAAAAGGAGAAATAAAAAAATTGAAAGAGAAAGACAAGAGAGACAGTTAGAAAGAGAACTAGAAGAAAAAAAGAACGTGATAGACTTGATCGTGAAGAAAGAGTACAAATATTGAATAACAGGCTAGAGAACGTGATTCACGTGCTTCAGAGAAAGAATTAGAGTGAAAGAGCAAAGCTTGTGAGAACATGAGAGGAACGAGAGAAAGAGAAAGATCATGAAGTAGAGAAAGCTCATTCAGAATTCAGAGAATAAGAAACTGCTCCTACCTAGCAGAAATTAAAGGAGGTAAGGTAGGAGCATCCCACCTGTCACACCCACCTCTGTTAATTCCCTCTTCACAGAGGGGAAGACATAACTTATATTATCAAATTTGGAAAATACAGCTACCTCAGAATGGCCATTTGATTATTCGGCTAATAGCTATATGTTGCATTATTTCGAGATAGCTTGAACATTTATGCAACTTTGTCACATGATATCATTTGTGACTATAATCTGTTGAAGAAGGTAATTGTGAAGGCCTACCAGAAAAACACACTAACTCTTATAAGAAGGATTTCAGGTATGCTGCATTACAATACTGTCGACCAGCAGTTACAGATTAGTCTCCTTCATTGTTTGATTTTTTGGATAGACAGCGCAGGATCACACTTATAATCTCTTAGAGATTTCCATGGTTGCCGACTCCAGTTCCTGACGGCTCTGCCCCATCAGATACGAACCTTCATTAACATAACCGATTACTGCCATGGAAGTTGCTGAAGCTGCTGACTTGTATGCGGAAGCCCATATTCCTATTAGGCCTGAAGGGGTCGAACCGTAAGGGCAGACCACCAGAACCAAAGGTTAAGTCTCACAGAGGGATAACAAAAATCATTTATTCCAGTTTATGTATGGTGGAAAAGGACATAAAATGCCTCTGATTGTCCTTCTATGATAGTTCACAAGGTGGGTAGATGCTTCAAAGAAGGTAAAGAAAAAGCACTCCTTCTGTTCCAGAACAGTTAATGGTCTTAAGGTTTGTAAGATATTAAGAGACACTGATGCACTTAGAGAGTCATTTCGGATAAACTGTTCCCTAATCTCTAAGATAGATTATTAGGATTATTAATCCCTAAGATAGAATTATTATAATCATATATTTATTGTATTTATTATTTAAATTTCATTCTATTAAAAATAAAGCGTTTATCTTTCTTATATTATTGTCTTTTCTCTTATACTTTCCCTAAGAAGATTGGCGACAACCTTCACAGCCACCAACATTTATTTCTAGTTCAATTATAAAATTATGGCTCTCCCACACTTAGTGTGGCTCATAGGCAACCTGCAAATCGCTTCGGGAGGGTTGTTCACTACCCTGACACACTTGATAACCCTGCATTACCCTTGCAGCCCTCAAAACACTTATATTCCAGATCCCTACAAGCTGTGACTAGCCCACGCTCGTGTACTCACCTAATTGACTCACCTAATTGTGGTTGCAGGGGTCGAGACTCAGCTCCTGGCCCGGCCTTCTTCGCTGTCCGCTACTGAGTCTCTGGGCTCTCCTGCTCCATGAGCTTTATCATACCTTGTCTTAAAACTATGTATGGTTCCTCGCTCACTATATATAGTCTTTACATTCAGACTATTCCACTTCCTGATTACTCTGTGGCTGAAGAAATGCTTCCTAACATCCTTTGACTCATCTGGAGTCTTCAGCTTCCAGTTGTGTCCCCTTACTTTGTGTTCCCTGAACATCCTGTCACTGTCTACCTTGTATGTCGTTATCATGTCTCCTCTGACCCTTCTTTCTCATCCAGTGTTGTTAGTCCTATTTCCTCAACCTTCAGGACAGACCCCTGAGTTGTGGGAACTAACCTTGTCGCAAACCTTTGCACTTCTCTAGTTTTTCTACGTACAGTAATTAGTGGGTTCCAGACTGGTGCTGCATATTCAGTAGCCTGACGTACACGGTGTGTGCAGTGTCTTTAACGATTCCTTGTTAAGGTAACGGAACGCTAATCTTATTTGCCAGTCGCCCATATGCTGCCCCATTTATCTGGTTGATGTGTGCTCGGAGACATGTTTGGCGTTATAATTACCCCCAAGAAGGTCTCTCCTTGCCGAGGTTTTTAGCCTTTGTCTGCCTAGCCTGTACTCTGTCATGGTCTTTCTTTTGCCCTTTCTCCGATCTTCATGACTTTGCATTCGGTGGATTGAATTCGAGAAGCCAGCTGCTAGACCAGACGTCAAGCTTGTCCAGGTCTGTTTGAAGTCCTGCTTGGTCCTCTTCCGATGTGATCTCTCCTCATTAATTTCCCCACATCATCTGTGAAAATGTTTCACTCTGGAGTCTATCCTTGTCCGTCATGTCATTTACATATACCAAGAATAACACTGGTCCTAGGACTGACCCCTGCGGTATACCGTTTCATCACAGGCGCCCACTGTGATACCTCATCACGCCATGACCCATTGTTGCCTCCCCGAGGTATTCCCGATCCATTCCAGTGCCCTTCCTGTTATACATTCTTGTTCTTCCAACTTCTTTACTAATCTCACGAGGAACTGTAGAAGGCCTTCCTGCAGTCCAGGAAAATGCAATCAACATATCTTCTTTGCCTTACTCTGTTACTTTATCATAGAACTCTAGAGGTTTGTTACACAGGATTTGCCTTCCCGAATCCAAAGTGACTGGTGTTTATTATCCTGTTCAGCTCAAGGTGCTCCACCATTCTTTCCTGATTTTCTCCAGGACTTTGCACACTATACACATATGACACCGTGTATAAAGCTTAATGCCTCTTTCTGCCCCCTTTAAAGATGTGACCATGTTGGCCTTCTTCCTATACCTCAGGTAGGCTGCCCAGTTTCAAGGGATGTGTTGAATATTATGGTAAGGGCACACCAGTACTCAGCTCCTTCATGAAGAACCTATGTAGATATTGTTCGACCCATCACCTTTGGAGGTATCAAGGTCACTGAGTAACTGCTTCACCTCCTCTCAGTTGAGTGTATGCCCTCCAGCACTTGATACATCCCTTGTTGGTGACGCACCCATCCTGTCTACCCAGCTGCCTTCCTTCCTCCACTGTGAATACTTCCTTAAACCTCAAGTTGAGATCCTCAAATACCTCTTGATCGTTACTTGTGCCCTCATCTTCTCTTTCTCAGCCTTATCACCTGGTCCTGACTGTTGTCTTCCTTCGATGCTATGTCAAGCTGCACTGTTTCTGGGCCTCCTCCGTACCTGTGCATACTTGTTTCTAGCTCTTCTACTAATCTCTTTGTTTACTTGTGTTCTTGCCTTTCGTACCTTTTCCATTCTCTGACACTTTGAGTCTTTTGCCTGCACCTTTGGGCAAACTAGGGCTCTTTCTGGGCTCTTCCTGTTTAATCTTTTTCCTCTGGGTATAAACCGTTCCTCTGCCTCCTTGCCTTTGCCCCTACGTATTCCACTTCCCCATTTATTGTCTGTCCTTCATTTCCTTTCCCACTGAACCTCCTGCAGGTACTCCTCATGCCTGTGTAGTTTTCTTTAAAGCCTGGTTTTGTCTCTGGTACCATTTTCCCTCCACCTGTAGCTCTACAATGTAGTCAAAGCTCAGCACCATATGGTCACTGGCTCCCAGGGGTTCTCATGGCGTCTTCACATCTGAGCTGTCTAGGTGAATACAAGGTCCAGTCTTGCTGGTTCATCTTCTTCACGTCCATCATCTTGGCTCTCCAAGTTTCTGGACCCCACGTGGTTCTGGTTCTCCCAATCGATCTCCCTGTGGTTGAGACCTCGCCCATGACCAGCAGCTTCGTACTGCTCATGTGCGCTTTCTTTGCCACCTCCAGTGTCCACCATCGCTCTATGGTTCTCATTATATTACTCATCTGGCCTCCTGCAGTTCTGTGGTGGCTATAAGTGACTACTGAAAATGACTATCTTGTGCTCCCCAGACTGGATGGTACCTACTATGAAGTCCTTTCTCTACACACCTCTATTCCTTCCATTTCCTCGAATCTCAAACGGTTCCTTACAAGCAGTGTGACCCCTCCTCCCCCTGCTCCTTCTATCTTTCCTCAGGATCTGATATCCCTATGGGAAGATTGTCTGTTACTGTCTCATTTAGTTTAGTTTCAGACACCTATGATGTCTGAGGACACTCTCACTCTATTCTTTTGTTCCACTCTTCATACTTCATTCGTAATTCCATCTGCGTTTGTGTACCAAACCTTCAACCTTGTTTCCACACTGTGGCCCTGGGGAGACGTGGTGGGTTGGGGGTGGGCAGGGTGCCCATAGGAGGTTGCAGCATGGGTGGGGTGATTGTATGGTTGGGGTATGGGTTGGTGGGGTGGAGTTTGTGGTAGGGGTGGGGGTAGCTGTGATGGGGGGTTTTTGGGTTGGGGGTGGGGACTGGGGACTGATGAGTGTGTGGTGTTAAAGTGTATGGTTGTCATGGGTTTTTGTGATTTGACCCCGCCGGGGTACTTCCAGTGTGTGTGTTTGTCCTGCTTGGGCTGGTGTCCCATCTCGCTGCCCCTCTCTCCTCTCTTCGCCTTCTTATCTTCTCCTTCCAGGCCTCCTTCTTCCTGCGTTCTGTCCCACCTAGGTATACATGCCGGTACCCATGATCGTCCTCAGCGTGCTTTCTCTTGCAGGATCGTGGTGCGGGCTGATTCTGCCTTGAAGATTACCTTTGAGAGGTCGATTTCTTCCTCTTGTGTACCACCCGATTCTCCAAAAATTTGTCACATGGGACTTGTCTCCTATTGCTAGCATGATACCTTCGATCCTTCTTCTCCTCCTGTTTTCTTCTGTCGTGGGTGTCCCTTCGACTTCCTTCAGGCCATAGATAAAGATCGACTTCTCCTTCCTCCTCCCACTTTGTCTCCCATTGCCTCGTCAGAGATGCATTAGCCTCTCCCCGGTGCTGTCATGGTTGTATCCCACGTGTTCCTTTGTGTGTCCGGCCTGCCATCGTCCCTGTCCGCTGCAGTGTTGTTGGGGTCTCTGCGTTTAGTGTGTCTACTGCATGTCTAACTCTCATGTGTTGTTACTGTGTTCTCATTCATTGTTACTGTGGTGCTCTTCTTTTCCTGTCTGCTTCTTCTCTCTATATCCTCTTGTGTGTTGTTAGTATCCTGCTCATCTTGCTTCGGCCCCACGTGTGTCTGCCAGTGCCAGCATACAAGAGTTCTCCTTTTTCTTCTCATTTCCTTTGGCTGTGTCTGATGCAATGCTCCTGAGGCCGTTTCTGGTCAGTTTTTTGTCTCTATTCTGTGTCAGTCTTTTGCAGCTTCACTTCTAAGATCTAAATCTTAGCTTCTGTTTTTTTGATTTGCATTTCCATTTTCTACTTCTTCAGCTATCCTCTTCTCCATTGCCTCGCTGATCACCAATATCTTCCTCCCCCCATTCCTTTCCCTTTATTGAGTTCCTCCTCAGTGATCACCAATATCTTCCTCTCCCATTCCTTTTCCTTTTGATGATTTCCTCCTCCCACTGTGGCCTTTTGCGGATCGGCCATCATCCTCCTTGTTGACACCCCTCTCCCATATTCCCACTTGTGGATGTATTGAGAGTATCAGAATTAGGGAGAAAGAAGAGGGGTAGGGAAGGGGGTGAGGGAGAAAGGAGAAAGGATAGGGAAGGGGGTGATGGGGAGAGAGATAGCTTAGAGGAAGTGTGGAAGAGGGTGGATAGAGAGAGAGAGGGAGGTAGAGAGGTAGAGAAAGAGATATGTAGAGGGAGAGAGAGAGAGATGGAGGGAGAGAGAGATAGAGGGAGAGGGAGGGAGAGGGGGAGGAGAGAGAGAGGTAGGGAGAGGGAGAGGGTGAGAGAGAGGCAGGGAGAGGAGGGAGAGATAGAGGGGAGAGGGAGGTAAGAGAGGGAGATAGAGGGGAGAGGGAGGTATAGAGAGGGTGAGGGAGGGAGAGAGAGAAAGAGGGAGGGTGTGTGTTTGAGGGAGATAAGGGGGAAGAGAGAGGTATAGAGAGAGGGAGGGTGTGTGTGTATGTGAGGGAGAAAGGGAGGGAGAGAGTGAGGGGGAGATAGATTTTCAGAAAGTTTGGACTACTATCCTAATATGCTAGAATTTTGCTGGTACTAATTCTATAAACGAATAATAATACTAAGCTAGGCTATGTGTGTGTGTGTGTGTGTGTGTGTGTGTGTGTGTTCAATAATATAAGTCCCTCTAAGTCCTGGGTTCCCTAAGTATGCTGCTATGTGTATGTATTGGGTGTGTGTGTATGAGCGTGTGTGAGCGTGTGTGTGTGTGTACTCACCTAATTGTGCTCACCTAATTGTGGTTGCAGGGGTCGAGTCTCAGCTCCTGGCCCCGCCTCTTCGCTGTCTGCTACTGGGTCTCTGCTCTCCCTGCTCCATGAGCTTTATCATACCTTGTCTTAAAACTATGTATGGTTCCTGCCTCCACTATATCTTTCTCTAGTCCATTCCACTTCCTGACTACTCTGTGGCTGAAGAAGTGTTTCCTGACATCCCTTTGACTCATCTGAGTCTTCAGCTTCCAGTTGTGTCCCCTTGTATCTGTGTTCCCTCTCTGAAACAACCTGTCACTATCTACCTTGTCAATTCCCCGCAGTATTTTGTATGTCGTTATCATGTCTCCTCTGACTCTTCTTTCCTCCAGTGTTGTTAGTCCTATTTCCTCAACCTTTCTTCATAAGACAGACCCCTGAGTTGTGGAACTAACCTTGTCGCAAACCTTGCACTTTCTCTAGTTTCCTACGTGCTTGACCAGGTGTGGTTCCAGACTGTGCTGCATATTCTAGTATGGGCCTGACGTACACGGTATACAGTCCTTGAACGATTCCTTGTTAAGGTAACGGAACGCTAATCTAAGGTTTGCCAGACGCCCAGTGCCGCCAGTTATCTGGTTGATGTGCTCTCCGGAGACGGCTAGGCGTTATACTCACTCCAAGGTCTTTCTCCTTTGCCGAGGTTTGTAGCCTTTGTCCGCCTAGCTTGTACTCTGTCAGCGGTCTTCTTGCCCTTCTCCGATCCTCATGACTTTGCATTTGGAGGGATTGAATTCGAGAAGCCAACTGCTAGACCAGATGTCGAGCTTGTCCAGGTCTGTTTGCAGCCCTGCCTGGTCCTCTTCTGATGTGATTCTCCTCATTATTTTCACATCATCCGCGAATAGAGACACTTCTGAGTCTATCCCATCCGTCATGTCATTTGTGTGTGTGTGTGTGTGTGTGTGTGTGTGTGGGAGGTGGGGAGGGAAGTGGTTAGTGGGTTAGTGGTCAGGCTGCTGTAGGCTAACTGAGTGTGTGTGTGCCTGTCCTCATTGCATGATTTAATTAGAATATTTCACTCTGACGGTCTTCTGGGTTATCCTAGGCCCCCTACACGTATGCCGTATGATAGCCTATCACTGTACTCGTGTATACCTGTATACTTTGCCTACTTATTGAATAAACACTGTCAATAGTATTCTAGTGATCTTAGCGCCTGCGCGCGCACTCTGCCTCGTTGTCCTACTTATACCTACACGTTTGTTCCTTACAATTAAGTGTTAACTTCCCTAGGATGATAGTCAGCTCCCTGGAGCAGGGATTATTGACCCCAGCTATCCGTAATTCAGGGTCGGACTCAGCCCCCATTCAACCACAACTAGGCTCTGTACTTTACTCTGCTGAAGCTGTTGTCTGGCACCCTTATCCACGATTCTTCACGATGCACGATGCTTCGTGATTTGGCTTCGTTAATGGCTCCTGCTTCCCTTTTTTGTTTTTTCGAAACTATATTTCCTGTATCCCCTTTGGGCACTCCTCTCACCGCCTACCGACCCCCCCTCTTTGTGGCACTGAATTCAAATTATTTATGTAACTTGACCTTCACCCCCTTTTTCTGTTTGGGGGATCAGGTCATGTATCACTCCAGGTTGTGCACTGACAGTCAATTTTCGGAATCCTGATAATGGTCTTGTAGGCAAAAAAATTACTAAACATTGGAGCGCAAACGATCCTGTGACTCCCGGGGTGTGTGTGTGTGTGTGTGTCCCCCTAGTTGTGGTTGCAGGGGCGAGCGTCAGGGCCCCCGCCTCTTCACTGGCCGCTACTGGGTCCTCTCCCTGCGCCATGATTTTCATACCTCTGTTAAAAAGCATGTGAGCCTGCCCCACCATCCTTCCAAACTATTCCACTTCCAGACAACTCTGTGACTGAAGAAATACTTCCTACATCTCTGTGATTCATCTGATCTTCAACTTCCATCTGTGTCCCCTTTTTGTTGTGTCCCATCTCTGGAACATTCTGCCTGTCAACTTTGTCAATCCTCTCAGTATCTTATATGTTGTTATCATGTCCCCTATCTCTCCTGTCCCCCAGTGTCGTCAGGTCCCATTCCCTTAACCCCCTGTAGGACATACCCCCTTTGCTCCGGGCTTGTCTTGTTGCAAACCTTTGCATTTCTCGAGCTTCTTCACATGCTTGGCTAGGGGTGCATTCCAAACTGGTGCTGCATACCCAGTATGGGCCTAACGTACACAGTGTACAGGGTCCTGAACGATTCTTTATTAAGATGTCGGAATGCTGTTCTTAGGTTTGCTAGGGGCCCATATGCTGCAGCAGATATTGGGTTGATTTGGGGCCCCCGGAGATGTGCCTGGTGTTACACTCACCCCAAGATCTTTTCCCTTTTGTGGTTTGAGTCTCTGGCCCCCTAGGCTGTACTCAGTCTGCGGTCTTATTTGCCCTTCTCCAACTTCATGACTTTGCACTTGATGTGGTTGAACCCAGGAGCCAGTTGCTGGACCAGGCTTGCAGCCTGTCCAGATCCCTTTTTAGTTCTGCCTGGTCCTGTCCGATTGAATTCTTCTCACAAACCCCATCATCTGCAAACAGGGGAAATTCGGAGTCATTCCTTCCCTCATTCGTTCACAAATACCAGAAAAAGACTGGTCCCCGGGCTGACCCCCGGGAACCCGCTCGTCAGGGGCCCCCCCCTTTACACCTCCCACAATACTGTGTTTTCTTCCCGACAGGTTTTGATCCAATGTAGTGTTTTTTCCCCCGT
>WNWK01043140.1:0-15647 GCA_009830355.1 Cherax destructor
TTTTCTTGAGATGGGTAAAGAACCATCACTACGGTGGCGTGGGTACGCTGTGCTGGGTCAAATGAAGTCGCCCAGGCAGTCGCTCTCGTGGGATAAGTGAATCGAGGTGAACGATGGGAGGGCTCTGGATATAATGGAGATGGAAATCGGCGTTTACTACGACCAAATCGCGGTTAAGGGTCTCTTTCACAATAGTGAATGTTGTGAATATTCGCCGGGCATAATGTGGACATTAAGTCCAAGAAACTATAATAATAGAGTGATAATGTGTTAAACAGTGAGCGACGCCGTCATGGCGGTGTTGATGGCGGAAATGTGCGTCGATTCGATCAGTGTTCATCTTACACAATTATTAATGGATCAACTTCTAACGAGAGTAAATTAATGGGACATTAAACCGACGTGTGAATAGTGTGTAAAGTGTTGCGTATTAACTCTAATGAAGGGGTATAGTGAGAGGATATGAATCACTACCCCGACCAACCACGTTAAATAACGCCCGGTCTCGTGGGCGTAAGAGAGTTCAAGGGATCAATCTTCTCTTGACTCATCGGGACAACCACCAACATTATCGTCTTGCCGGAAGAATAATCTACCGAGCAGGACCACGCGATCCGTCGAAGAATAGCGACAAGAATGCTGTTTCTTCCCCACTGTAAGTACTCTTATCTTAGCAACCGTCTGGCCAGTAGGTATGTTGGGATAATGTGGGTTTACGGTGGGAATGATAATGACGGGATCTTCAAGTGAACAGCAATGGCACGGATAAAGGGTGAGTGATATTAAGTTGTACTCTTTCTTCCTTCTCCCCAATCAGTCAGACATCAACCTATACAGTCCACAAAATTTAACAATACCGTAACCATTGGTGTTACTCATTCTTAATAAACTGGTCAAGGATAGATGTGGATTTAGAGTGAGAATATCGAAGGGTCCCCTTAAATGTGACCAGGAGTGGGGCAAGTTTTCTCACACGCCTCAACAGGGGTAACCGCGGTAAAATTATACTAGTCGGTCCACTCCCCGGGAGATTGTTTTGTTGTAAGTGGCGGTGAAGCCCAGACAGGTAATCTCTTAATTCCCCACAAGGTGTTTCGCCCTGAATTTGTAATAGGAACCCATGTTAATGTCCCCTGCTGAAGAATTTGGATAGGAAATTGGCGGAACCTCAAGAATTATGTGTGTGGGTGTATGACCCACTTAATATTTGTACTTATAACTCATTACAATTGTGACCGGGTGTGGACGCGTAATTTGTTCATGATTGTAAACAAGTATAAGAGTGTATATGGTTCATTACCTTTGTAACTTGCCATGATTGTGACCAGATCTACCTGGAGTTCATTACCTTTGTAACTAGTTCAGCTATCATAACTTTGGGGCCCTGTAAGGGGTTGGGAGCAGTAGGAGGATTGAATACTGTTTGTTTGGTTCAGTCATTTATAATTGTTTTGTTATTGTTGTTGTTGTTATGGAGCGGCCTTGGAGAGTACATTGTTATGGTTACTCAGCTTTTCAATAACCTACAACCACTACAGTGGCGACGAGGATGGGATCATCAGAGCCAAGGATAGTGGGCCAATGTGGCCTGAAGTAGTAGGGATATTGCCAGCCGAGGACATTGCAGCAGAACGGTGATACAGCAGCAACAAGTGGCAGCATGGCATCACAAGGAAGGTTGGAACCTTTCGACCCACGTAAGATTTCTGGCTAAGCTTGTTGGAAGCCAATTTCGCTCACTTAGGAATTAAAGAGCAAGATAACAAGAGGAATTTCTTGCTAGTGTCCCTGGGATCAGAAACTTACAGTGTTTTAGGTAATGTGTGTGCACCAGATTTACCACACACGAAGCGTTACGACGACTTGGTCGTGGCACTGAAAAGTTATTATGCAGTGAAACCAGCCTACCACCGCAGTTTGTTGGCTTTTCAGCAGAGGAAGAAACGACAGGGTGAGTCCTTGCATGAATTTTATACAGATATAAAAGCGTTGGCTGTGAACTGTACCTTTGGGGGACAATTTGACCCCAGAGTGAGGGACCAGTTGTTTATGGCGGTGATGGATGAAGTATATTTTCCTCACCTAGTTGCAGAAAATTTGGATTTGCAAAGTGTGCAGTCTGCAAAACTATTTGACAAACTTTTGAACTTGGAACAGGCATTTGTTACAGATCAGAACTCTGCTCCTGCGGTACAAGTGATTAATGCTGTGAAATGTAAACATTGTGGGTTCCAGCACAGTAGTAGTACTTGTAGGTTTAAAGACTTTTTCTGTAATAAGTGTCATAAGAAAGGCCACTTGAGAAGAGTGTGTAGTGAGAAATTTTCAAAAGTGTCTCCTAAGGCTGTATCAAAATCGAGTATTGAAAAAAACAGGACAGCAAGGACACAGCAGTCACCGAGATATCCTAGAACAAAGTCAATTAAGGTGCTGGATGGCGGTGATAGTTCGGCAGATGAGGAAGTGATGAGCTTATATGCCTTAGAGGATAGTGTGTTTTCCATGAAGGCAGAGAAATATGGGTTTATCATTAACAATAAACAGGTACCCTTTGAGATTGACAGTGGGGCGTCCATCTCGACTTTATCCAAAGACTGGGTAGAGGCAGTAAGGGCACATTGAACCATGTTCTAGGAGGGTAACTGCATATGATAATGGGAAAATAAACCTTCTGGGACAGGTGGTTTTGCCGGTAAAGATATAATAAATTAGAGGTGTCACAAGTGTTTTATGTAGTGAAATCCAATAATAGTAACTTGTGTGGAAAGACCTCATGAAAAAGGTAGGATTTACCTTGCTGGATTGGATGAATCTACCAAAATTAACAAACTAGACAGTGCTGAAGAAATGTTAGATAATTTTAGGGTAGATTCTAGTAAACCTATCTCCAGCATCGTGGCACAAATTCATGTGAAAAGTGATGCTGTCCCTAAGTTTGTGAAAGCAAGGCCAGTACCATTTTTCACAAAGAGATGATTGAGGAAGAATTAGAAAACTAGTGCAGAAAGGCATTATTGAGCCTATATTGCATAGTGAATGGTCTGTACCTATTGTGCCAGTACTGAAGGCTGACTGTAAGTCTATGAGAATTTGTGGGGATTTTAAATATGTAAATGAGCAAATTCATTGTGAAAGATATCCTTTAGCCAGGATTGAGGAATTTTGTCTGTAGTAGGTAAAGGTAAAATATTTACAAAATTAGATTTAAAGGATGCTTATTTACAGATACCTGTAGATGAGAGGAGCCAACAACTGTTAGTAATTAATACCCACAGGGGCCTTTTTAAATATAAGAGATTACCCTTTGGAATTTCCTCATCTCCTGGTATTTTCCAGAAATTTATTTCCCAATTGTTTGTTAAACTGGATGGGGTAGCATCCTATTTAGATGATATCATAATATGTGGTGCCACAGAAGCTGAGCATGATGTTAGACTCCGGCAGGTGTTGAGTATTTTACAGAAGCATAATGTAGTACTAAATAAGAATAAGTCAGTGTTGAAAACCAGATCTATTGAATATCTGGGGTATGAAATTTCAGGGGAAGGTATTAAACCTTCTTCTCGGAAGGTGGAGGCTCTTGTGAATTTACCTTCACCTACGTCTGTAGGGAAAGTTCAGTCCTTTGTGGGGATGGTGACA
Organism: Cherax destructor; assembly: GCA_009830355.1. Taxonomy (NCBI): domain Eukaryota; kingdom Metazoa; phylum Arthropoda; class Malacostraca; order Decapoda; family Parastacidae; genus Cherax; species Cherax destructor. The sequence continues at coordinate 3,643 of WNWK01043140.1, forward strand.
TATTATTGTAAGTTTATTAAGAACTTTTCTTTAATTTTGGCACCACTGTATGATTTGTTAAAAAAGGGGGCTACATTTGAGTGGTCTACAGTGGAAGAGGAAGCTGTTCAAAGGATTAAAAAACAATTAGTGTGTTCAGCTTTGTTGACTAATTTTACGGGAGAACATCCATTAATAATTGAGGTTGATGCTTCTTCTGTGGGTGTTGGATGTGTGTTAATCCAGGTAGTAAATGGCCAGGAAAAACCTGTGTATTTTGCTAGTAAGAAACTTTCTCCAGCAGAACATAATTATTCTCAACTTGATAAAGAAGGTCTAGCTTTGGTGTATGCTGTTAAGAAATTCAGATATTTTTTGCTAGGGAGAAAGTTTGTTGCTCGCACAGCTCATAAACCATTGCTAGGGTTGTTTGGAAAAGGAAAACATATTCCAGTAAATGCAAATGCCAGAATTCAGCGTTGGGCTCTGTTATTAGCTCAGTATGATTATGAGTTGTCATTCAAGGCTGGCAAGGAAAATGTTATTGCAGATGCATTTAGTAGATTACCTATTGAAGATCACAGCTTAGAGTCAGGTACACCTTCAGAATATATAAGATTAGTCGAGTCCATCGATTTCCAACATTTATCATTTGACAAAATCAAAGAGGAAACTGGGATAGATGCTGTATTATCCCAAGTAGTAAATAATGTTAAATATGGTTGGGGTAAAAATAATGTATTTTTATCTGACTATAATTCAGTCAAATCAGATCTGACTGTTCATGATGATGTATTATTGTATAGGAACAGAGTGGTAGTGCCAGTAAAGTTGAGATGTAAGGTATTGGAGCATCTGCATATAGGTCATAATGGTATCAATGCTATGAAAGCAGAAGCTAGGCAGTGGGTCTGGTGGCCAAAGATGGACCAAGATATTGCAGAAGTGACAAAGAGTTGTCCCATTTGTTTTCAGAATTTTAAGCCAATTTCATCTCCTGTCCTATCTTGCCCCAGCACTGGGAAACCATGGTCTAGAGTGCATATAGACTATGCAGGTCCAGTTGAGGGCAAATAATTTTTGGTAATTGTGGATTCTTTTTCAAAATTCTTAGATGTGCAAGTCACTAGTTCTATGACATCCACAGTGACTACTGAGTTACTGAGGAAATCCTTTTGTAATTTTGGGTTACCAGACATAGTTGTGTCAGATAATGCTGCTTACTTTGTATCCCAAATGGTCTGGCAGAGAGAGCGGTACGGACATTGAAGGAAGGGTTACACAAGTTTACAAAAGGATCTCTCAATACCAGATTATGTAGGTTCTTATATAACCATAGGAAAACTGTTCATTCCTCCACTAATAAGACACCAGCAGAAATGATGTTTCATAGGACTTTCGAAGTCCCTGTATCGGCTGTCAAATGTCATGTTAAAGAGGACAATTCATTGTCTAACATGCCTGCTGGTGACTTTCAAGGAGTGGTGAAGCATTTTAAGGTTGATGATGCTGTGTATGCAAGGATTTTTGGGAAAGGTGACCCTTGGGTAGAAGGAAAAATTGTGGAGGTATTAGGGGTTAGGAATTACAAAGTGTTAATTAGAGGGTTTGGTAACATGATATGGAAAAGGCATATAGATCAGCTCATGCCAAGGTTTAGGAGTGGAGAGCAACCATTGATTCCAACAGTACCAGAAGCAGTAAGGAGTGGTTTAGAGGAACTGGCCACAACAGATAATAATGGTAATAAACTTAAAGAGCAGGTTAGCATACAGGAAGAACCTCCTGGGAGGTTTGCTAAGGGAACCAGCCGGGTGAGAGAAGAGGAGGCACCTCAGGACAGCGCAAACCCTCCAATTCTCCGGCGTTCCAGCAGAGTTATCAAACCTCCAGATAGGTTGGATTTATAAGTTGGATGATATAATGTAATTTAGGAAAGGAGGAATGTAAGGGGTTGGGAGCAGTAGGAGGATTGAATACTGTTTGTTTGGTTCAGTCATTTATAATTGTTTTGTTATTGTTGTTGTTGTTATGGAGCGGCCTTGGAGAGTACATTGTTATTGGTACTCAGCTTTTCAATAACCTACAACCACTACAGCAGTGTAGGAACTAACCTAATTAACCTCCTAATTCATAACTTAATGAATATCCTGATCATATGTACATTTATTTACTTTGAAACCCTAGACTCTCACTTTGATAATAAACCTTTTAAATATATTTCGTTGGTTAGTACCCTACCAGTTGTAATCCTCCTGGAGACTATTGAATATATCGGATAACTGGACCAGGATACTGACTTTGTTGCAAAAGCCCAGTAACAGGCTGGATGCTAGAAGGGCTATCCTTTCTAGTGTTCACTGGAGATGTCTATTACTAATAGATATCGTGTCATTTTGTAACACTCAGCTATCAAACTTTGAGGTCCAGTCCCTGGACCCATTATGTACCTCTGTAATCTTTTGACTACCGCCCACAAGATTGGTATGGGGTGCATAATAAAGATATTAAACTAAACTAAAAACAAACTTCCTCCTCCCTTAGTTTATACACTTTTACCTCTCTTTACTTGCTGTTGCCATTTTCTTTTGTCCCATCTACGTACCTTTTACTCTAACTGTAGCTACAACTAAATAATGATCCGATATATCCGTTGCCCCTCTATAAATATGTACATCCTGAAGCCTATCCATCAACCTTTTATCCACCAATGCATAATCTAACAAACTACTTTCATTACGTGCTATATCATACCTTGTATACTTATTTATCTTTTTTTTTCATAAAATATGTATTACTTATTACCAAACCTCTTTCTACACATAGCTCAATTAACGGTTCCCCATTTACATTTACCCCTGGCACCCCAAATTTACCTACTGCTCCCTCCACAACATTTTTACCCACTTTAGCATTTATACATATTAATATATATCCTACTATAAAATGACTGTAATTCATCCAAAACATGACAATAAACTTTGATCTAAGAAATGGAAGGATATTTTTAGTTACTGAGAGAACCTTGGAATAGCACCAAATCATTCCCCTTGAAGAATAAAGATTTTATTTCTTTGCAAAGGTTACAATGTGTAATTACAGTTCTGATTTGTTAAGTACAAAGAAAGCCACTATCATGCCAGGGCATTTCAGGCAGACTAATCCTAGCACATAATTACTGAAGTCTAGACAAGATAAGAATGGTTAACTTTTTAATAAATTTTTATTTTATCTTAATACTAAAGGGACTCAATAAATGATTACCTCTTGCTGTAACCTTAAAAAATGTTATATAGGGGAGGTTAGCCGCTTAATGTGATTTAATTTATTCAAATCAAAACTATATAACTCGAAAGGTAAAGCTGTGATTGTAATCACAACTTATATAAAATTATTATTATTATCAAAACTAAGCACTAAACTCACCAGGGTCACAGTGCCTATACATAAAGTAAATAAAATGAAATTATTAATTCGTTTCCTACATGCTTTCTCGAAATAGGTGGTTTGCCCTTCTGAAGAGTACCTTGATGCTGGTGGGGGCTCTTGATCCAGGAAATTTGTGTTATCCTCTACTTCCCTGAGTCAACCTGATTGCCTCCCATTTCCCATGTTCTGTGACTCCATACGAGTAGAGCTTTCCCTTAGTATTAGTATTATGATCGAAAGGAACCCCTGTGGTTTAGCGCTTCTATTTGATTATAATAATAATAATAATATGATCGAAAGGAAGAGCTAATAATAATACGTAATGGATTATATACAACCCCTCAAGGGAGGCGCCTTGATGTCGGTGAGGGGCTCTTAATTCAAGGAGCTGAAGTTATCCACCTCTTCCAAGGGCCCCAATGGAAATAAATAATTTTGTCTGATTTTTATGGCCTATCTTAGGTAATTTACTCATATGTTGCTATGTATGATAATTTGTGTAACTGTATTTATGTGTATCTGTAGTTAAATAAACTTATTTATAATAAAACTATCGGTGAAGAAGGAGCAGCAGACCATCAGTGTGATTGAGCCTTCAGTTCTCATGAACTACAGCGGGCACTCTCCCAGCTTTCCTCCCGTTCTTCTCCTGGGGAGGATAACGTACCTTATTCATTCTTACTGCATCTACCCCCCTCTTGTACAGATGCCATGCTGGAGGTTTTCAATGCCAGCTGGTCTCAAGGAGTTTTCCCCGATGCGTGGAAGCACTCTCTCCTGGTTCCGATTCTGAAGCCAGGCAAAGATAATACCCAACCAGACTCTTACCGACCCATTGCTTTACTTCCCTGCTTGGGTAAAGTGTTGGAAAGACTGGTGGCCACCCGTCTTTCATGGTGGACTGAGGAACATGGCCTCTTACCTGAAAACCAGAGTGGCTTCCGTGAGGGTCGATCCACCCTCGACTCTTTGCTTCAATTTGTGCAGTTAGTGCATACTTCATTCGAAAGCCGGTAGTTCCTTCTGGCTGCCTTTTTGGATCTGCGTGGAGCATTTGATTCTGCATCCCACACGGCGATACTTTTTAAGCTAGCTCGCATGGGGCTTTGGGAGGAGCCCTCCATTGGATGCGCAACTTTTTACAAGGGCGAACCTTCCGGGTTGCAGTAGGTGGACGATGTCCTCACCCCGTCCTATATACCGGGAGTGCCCCAGGATCCGTTCTTAGTCCTCTCCTTTTTCTGTATTAATGTCGGATCTCCTTCCATACAGGGCGTGCATACCCTGGTGTATGCAGATGGTGTGGCCCTTATGTACGGTGCCACTACTTTGCTGGCTGCACAAAAAACTTCAGCATGCCCTACAGTGCATAACATCATGGGCTGCCACCTGGGGTTTGGAGGTTAGTGTCGCCAAGTCCGTCTCTTATGTTTTACTAGACGACGCCTCTCTACTCTTCCATCTGTTTCATTGGGTCAGACACCACTCCCTTTTGGGCTCTTCTCATAGATGGTTGGGTGTCACTTTGGATGCACCACTCTTGACGTGGAGGAAACACATAATAGCTATCCACCTCTCATGTGCACGCTGCACTGCACTCATGCGCCGGATCTCTGGCACAAAGTGGGGAGCGGATCGAGACCCCCCTTAAATTTTATACAGCTATGGTTCGCAGCAAACTCACCCATGCGAGTGAGGTGTATGGCTCAGCTTCTTCCTCCTCTCTTCACCGCCTGGATATTCTCCAGAATTCGGCCATCCGCAGTATGCTGGGGGCGTTCCCCTCTACTCCCATTGCAGCCTTGGAAGCAGAGTCTGGGGTAGTCCCCCTCTCGTCAATAAGAATGGCAAGGAACTGCTTACGGCTCCATCATATGGCCTCTCTGCCTTGTATCACCCATGCTGCCTCTCCCCACGAGTGTGGGAGGCAGCCTCGTCCCCCACGTTTGGTTCAGCCTTCCTTTGGCCAGGGTCCAACGTTCCTTGACCTACCTTTCACCCCTGCACCAGTGGTGACTCCTTCCTCTTCACTCCCCGGTACCCTCCAGGCCGGGTCACCATTTGGAGAAGACCCGGGCCGGACGTACCGGCGAACCTACAAGAAGAAGAAGAAGGTCTCCTTCTGGATGGACCTGACACAGTACATCCACCTGGATTGGCCTTCTAGGAACAGGAAACTCCCCAGATAGCTGCAATTCTCTTTGAAGAGTTTCGTGCTGTCACATATGGTTCTTCCTTCTCCATCTACACGGACGGCTCAGCACGAAATTCCCCCTTCTACTTCTTCTGCTGCATTGTTTGCTGATCTTTCTCTGTGTCAAACCTGGCGGTTAGACCCGCTCATTCGGTCCTAGCAGGAGAGCTCTTCGCCATTCATCAGGCCTTGGTTTTTGTCCTTGTTCACCCCCCTCCTCAGCCTTTGGTTCTTTTCTCTGATTCCCAGTCTTCCCTTGCACTTTTGTGTTCTGACGTCCACGGTCCCTCCGCGTCCTTGTCCGACAGACGCAGTCTCTTATCCTACGTTTTTTTTTTTTTTTGCGAAATCCAGGTTGGAGCATCTCCTTCAGTGGGTACTGCCCATGTTGGCATTCGGGGCAATGAAGTGGCCGATCGTGCAGCCTCCCTCGCACATGCACTTCCTACCATTACCTCTCTTGCACTGGGCCGCAGTGATTTCACAAGGACTGTTTGGAGGAAATCCGTCATTTGTGGCAGAAGGAACTGGTACGCCCCCCTCTCACTTCGGCACTGAGTTCTGTCCGATCTTTCAATGGCCCCTGCCCTTGGGCTCGCCATCCCAATCGCTCAGTGGATGTTGCACTGACTCGCCTCCAGGTTGGACACTCACGATTGGCGGCTCATCACACCGCCTTCGAATGACGGACTCTCCGTACTGCCCGTGGTGTCCCTCACAGCCTGAGACGGTGGAACACTTCCTACTGTGGTGCCCACGCTATCACTCTGCACGGACTGTTCTCCGAGCGGCCTTGCACATGTTTGGGGTGCAACTTTAACCCTACCTCTCCTTCTTAATGGGGAGGGTTTGATCCTCCAGAAAGTCGGGAAATATTGGCCTGTACCACATTCTTGCTGGCTTCAGGGCGCATTAAGGACATATAATACTTACTTACTTACTTAATCCTTCCACTTTGGTCGAGGTTCCTTCTCCGAGCGTTGGACGGCAGGGCTCGATACGGCGTATGCTGTCAGTGGCCCTATAAAACCCCAACGAAGAAGACAGGAGGGAAGGTTGTTGCTGCTGCTTCTGCTGCTCATTACCTCTTATTTTCTTCGTAGTTTCTTTGATTATTGTGTGAGGAAGTGCATGGAGCTCACCCTGGATACTGATACAGGTAAGAGTGCGCCGTATCAGCTTGTAACTTTTGCAAATGTGTAATCCTGGTTAAATTTGGTCCTTGAGTTTGACCACAATTGATTGCTAAAAATGTGGAATATTAGGTTAAGGGAAATATAAAATCCTCATGTGATCTAAGCGTAATTTATTCTTTAAAAAAAAAAGACCAATGCTAAGTGGGTTTTGCCTGGAACATTTTTATCAAATTTTAAAAACCGTAATTTACAGTAACGAAACTCAAAATAATCCAACCTGAAGCCTGAGGGTGAATTGTCATGGATATTATCTCATGTTGTGTAATGAAGAAACATAACCAAACCTAACCTAGCTTAACCCTTAACCCTCCGTCAGGAGATATGGAATTGGCGCTCCTTCGTTTACATTAAATTCATTCACATTCGTGTGATTTATCATGTAAGTATATTTAGTGCAGGTACAATAAGTACAATTATCATACATAGTTTAACACATGTAAATTACCTAGGATAACCCTAGAAAAAGTCAGACGTTTGCTAATATCTCCCAAAATAATTTGAAACAAAAAGTATTTGTGCTTGTGTAATAGATAGCATTTTTGTACATATTCTAAAACAATGTGTGATTTCTAGATGACCAGCTCTCCATATTAGCCTTGAATTTTGCATAATTTACTTCATAAAACCATGGTAGACATAAAATATGACTGGCCACTTGTGTCTTGACCTAATCTTTATCTCATCCTCCTCTTTTCCTGTCTTCTGCTTAGGTGGGTTCTGTTATATGGAGTTTTATCCCACTGGGATAATTGACCATAATCATAACCATAATTTTTAAAGGGGTGGAGAGGAACCCCGTGGAAGGCCCGGTCAGATGACCAAAAGCTTCACCTGTGGGTTTGATATCATATTACTAAGACCCACGTCAGGAAACACTTGTCCTGTTTCCCTGACAAACCTTACCTAACCTGGGATTTGGTCCTACCCCCTGGGTAATAGTGTGAACACTCATGTTCATTCATAACCAGATATTGTTTAGTAAAATTAAATCTCGTTCAGTGCTCCTCTTTTTTCTTGCTTGGACTACCTCCATTACCAATACTATATCTCTGATAAGTCTCCACCTCTGGCCCTCTTTACTGTTATAATACTACTGTTAAAAATTATACTACTATTATCTACTACTTTATTATATACATTTTTTTAATATACATATACTACTGTTAAATTATTATACAAAAACTATGTTATATATATTATACAGTACTATTTGTTAATACTATTATACGCTACTACGTTATACTATATTATACAGTACTATCTGTTATCACTATTATACAGAATACTGTTAATATATTATACTATGTATAAAATATTATAAAAAATTACTACTATTATACATATACTATTAATACTGTTATATCATTATACTACTTTTAAAATACTATTTACTACTGTTATACTACTTTTAAAATTACTGTTATATACTATTATACTACTTTATACTACTTTATACATTTTAAAAATACAATTATACTACTAAAAATTATACCTATTATACTAAAAATACATTAAAAATACTACTCTACTATTATATACTCATTATACTGTTATATACTACATAATATACTACTGTTATGCTACTACTATACTTTATACTACTATTATACTACTACTGTTATACTATATTTCATTACTACTGTTATATACTATATTATACATACTGTTATACTACTCATTATACATACTACTATTATACTATATGTTATACTACTATTATACTATACTATTTAATATTATGCTACTACAATACATAATTATAATACTACTGTTAAAATACTACTACTGTTATATCTACACTACACTACTGTTATACTCCTTTTTTTTTTATACTACTTTTTATACTACTATACTACTGTTATACTACTTATACTGTTATACTACTACTATTTGTTATATCACTACATCTTTTTACACTACATGTTATACTACTGTTATACTATACTACTCGTTATATACACTATATATTTTATATATAAAATATTTATATATATACTACTATTATACTAAAACTACTACTGTTAATACACACACTGTTATACTATTACACACTTTTTTTAATTATACTACTACTGTTATTAAAATACTATTAAAAACTCATGTTAATTACTACTACTTGTTATACTACTATACTCGTTAATATTACTATACCTGTTATACTACTACTACTACTAGTTTTATATGTTAATGCTACTATTATACTACTCCCCACAGGGGAATGAAAAAAACCCCCCAACATAGGGGAAACATGGGCCCCCCTTAATTGCCCCGGGGGCAGTATAGAGAGTACAAAACCCCGGGGAAGAAAAGGGGGAAATTAGACACTGATGATGAAGGCAGGTGGTAGAAAAAACCCTCTGCACTGCAAAGAAGTCTTTTTGACCTGATTTTTATCCTAAGTTAATATAAAATGTAGGGGAAAAAAGGAGGGGGTTGTCCTAAAAAAGGGGAGGGGGGGGGGAGGTTTGTGTGCGGGTTAGACTTTAGCAAGCGTTGATGTGTTAGGGGCAAGGGAGTTAGAAATTTTTATTATCACCCATACCCATCCTGTGGGGGTAGTCAAAAAACAATGCATAAGGGGGCCCAATGGGCCCCAAAATTTTGATAGCAAACAAGTTACATTAATAAATATTTAAAGTTTATATCGGTTCAAAAAAGGCCCATAACATTTGTGTGCCCTCAAGACCATTCGGATTTGTTTTTGTTTTTTTTTTTTTTTTTTTTGTTTTTTTAAAAATTTTTAAAATTTAACATTTTCTTAATACCTGGAGAGGGTTTCAGGGGAGCCCCGCCCCGGTCTGGGGACCAGGGCCCCGGGGGGGATCAGGCCCCATCAACCAGGCTGACTGCGGGCCGCACAAAACTGATGTACGAACCACAGCCCAGCTGGTGGTACAACTTTTTTGGGGGCTGTCCAATGCCCGAAGACAGCCAGGGGTCTATTTTGGAATCCTTTTGGGTGGGGGATTTGAACAGTTTTTGGGGTCACTTGTGTTATTTTTTCTTTGCCCCTGCTTTTTAGGGGAAAAAGTTGCATCTTTCCAATCTTTTGCTTTCATAAAGGGTTTTTTAAGTTTTGGACTAATCCCCTAGGATTTTCCGTGTATATTATCATGTCCCTTTTGCCTGCTTTTTAGGGGAAAACAAATCCGGCCAACTGCCCGTAATTTAGGTGCCTTATCGTCTTGTGTGTGCCTGGTTTTTTTTTTCACTTCCAGGTCAACTTTCCCCGCCGGGGGGGGAAATATTCATGGGGTTGGCATCCCCCGTTTTTAAGGTTTCATTATCCATCCTGTCATTTTCCTAGCAGATGCAGTAGATACATTGTTGGGTCTTTAAAAGCAGACCCTTAACTTTTATACCCCCGGGTCCTTAAAATTTTTTTTTTGGGGCCCCGTTGATGGTTAGAATTTTTTTGTATACCCTGTTATTTTTAATTTTTCAAGTTTTCCATATTTTAAATTAGTTGAAATTTCTCTTCATTGAACTTCATATTTTTTTGAGTGGCCCATTTGAAGATTTGGTTGAGTCCATTTGGGGGTTTTTGGGGGCCCCCTTTTGATGGGGGGCACTGTCATGGAAATTGGGTGTCACCCGGGGAAAAGGGAAAAAAAGGGGTTTTTAATTTACTTTGCCAGAAAAGGGGGATGAAAAGGATGGGAGGGGAAAAAGGGCCCTTTTTGGGGGCCGGAGCTTTTTACTGTAGCGCCCCCGGGCTTTACCCGTTTTTTATTACTCTGTGTTCTATTTGTCAGGAAGTTATAGATCCTTTTTGCCCTTTTTTTTTTTTCCCTTTTCATCATGCTTTTTGTGGGTATTACCCCGTAGTCACACTTGTTGAAGGTTTTTGGGCCCGGGATACTACATCTGCATTTTGCTTATCCTCTATAGCATCCAGGACCTTTTTAGTGGCCCAATAGCTGGGACAGGCAGGAGCGACCTTTTTTTTTAAACCCCCTGTTGCCCTGGGTTGTGTAATTGAGGGGTATCTAGGTGGTTGGTGATTTTTCTTTTTGGGGAAACCCCTTTTAAAGATTTTTATAAGAACATAAGATTTTTTAAGAGAAGCTGAGGGGGTTTGGGGGATGAATTTGGAGGGGGGTAAAAAAAGAAAATTGAAAGGGAAAATGGGGAAAAAGTAAGGGATGAGGATAAAAAAAAGAATAGGTGACGAAAGATTGGATAGATTGGGGAGAGAGGAGGAGGGGGTGAATGTATTCAGATATTTGGGAGGGACATGTTTTTTGGGGGGGGGGCTTTTGAAGGATGAGGTGAATCCTTTGAATTGATGAGGGGAAAAAAGGGGGGGGGGGAGCACTTGGGGTCTGTGGAGACAAAAAACCTTGCCCCCCGGGGAAAAAAAAGGGGAATGTTTGGGGTATGGGTTTTTAAAAACTTTTTTTTGGGGGGGGAAGAAAAAGGGGGTGAATGTTGCAACGAGGGGGGAAAGGGTGGAGGCAGTGGAGATGTCATGTCTGAGGTCAATGGGTGGGTGAATATAATGCAGGAATTGGGGTTTGGGGGAAAATTGGGGGGAGGTGCGGGGTCCCCAAAAAAATTGTCCAGGGGCTGAGGGGGGGTTGTTGAGGGGGTTTTGGGGCATGTAGAAGGGAACAAAAGTGACTTGGGGTGTAAAAATCTGTAGTGGAGGGGAAGGGGGGGTGGGGCGGCCTGGAAAAGGGTTTGGGGGGGGGGGGAAAAAGGGAAATTTTGTGTGCGAGGGCTTGGACTTCCAGAAAATTTTGAGCGTATTTGATAGGGGTGAATGGAGGCATATGGTTTTTTAAAACTTGACGGCTTTTAATTTAGCAAAAATAACATTTATAAAGGGGGTTTGGGGGAAACCCGGGGAGGCCACTTGATTTTTGGAGATGGGAAGTACAGTCCCGGGGACTCCCGAAGGGGGGGGGTTAATGTTGGTTTTATAACTGTAGTGTAAAGCCCCCTTTGGCAAGACAGTGATGGAGTGAATGATGATAAAATTTTTTTTTTGGGGCCCCCCTTTTTGGGAATGGGGCCCATTTTAAAAAAAAAAAAAAAAAAAAAAAAAGAAGGAACACTGGAGGCCTACTGACCCATGTGAGGCGGGCCCCCCGGGATACTCCGGGAAAACCCCCTTTCCCGGTAAACTCCGGGGAGTCAGGTCATTTCCCCCTAAAGGGGAAAGGAAGCTGGCATAAAACCCAGTAGCACAAACAGTCAGGTCC